>WOVY01006338.1:0-155632 GCA_013436015.1 Rhipicephalus annulatus | reverse complement strand
ATCGAGTGCCCTTTGTTCTGACTTTCATATGTTGTTTCGAAAAGGCCGATTTTTTTCATACGCTCTGTTGATATCTTTTTGACTGCGGATATATACATATCGAGGTGTTTGTCCCTCTGCTCACCTGGACACCATAATTGTCACCACCAATCAATCTATTCTCGTCCGTACAGTCCTTGCGATGATGAAAGTATTCACGGAGGCGGAGATTACGCGCAAAGTTATCAGGTCTTGGTACAGTTCAAATTCATTGAATCTACCAGATGATGGACCAAAAAGTTAAGCCTCTCGACAAAAGTTGAAGCTGAGCGGGTGTGAGTGTTGTGTTTGACAGATTGAGGACACTTTTCTCATAAGTTTTCGGCTGCTCTTGGCTCTCACGTGGCACGGGAGTGTCAGCGTCATATTCGAGAGTCACGATGTTTTCATTAGGATTGCACTGTAGTTTCGAGTTCCCATTTTTCTCCTCAAATTATGTTGTGGTACGGGTGGTCCCTGGCGTTGTTCTACGGCCTCATTCCTATTTTCCTGTTGCAGAGCAGTGGAGCTTCTGCAGTCCGCTTGAATTTTCTATCTTTTACTACTGAAATTTCGCCTCTCTTTTTTAGTTCATACCTTTCCAGTTCTCTTGCCTCATGCTCTCCGAGATTAGATACCAATTACTGCGTGGCCTTCGTGACACTGTGTTCGGCGGCCTTACGCTCACTATGGTCCGCAATGACCCGAGTCAGTTGCAAGGACGCTTCTAGTAATATTTTTTCCCACTTCCCCCTTTTTGCTTCACTTAGTGTAGACATTGAGGGGTTGCAGGCTAGGCGGAGGCCCTTAGGTGCAATTTCTTTAGATAGATATTTGGTTAGTTGTTCCGCGTGTTTTTCGTAATGCACCCGCTTTTAAATGATTTTCCTAATCGATAGAATTGAGTGGGACCATGCGTGTTTAAGACTGCCCGTACCTTTTGTTTCCCCGTGTCATTTGGAAGCCGCCGCCTTGGTCTTCACCGCATTTGTCCGCCTGGTGTTGTAAGGCCTCGCTGGTGGGAGTGGCGACGTCGTCACTGCTGGGACCCTGGATGGCTCTTTGTGTCCCTTGGCTCCCTGTTGTTGAGTGGGTTTGGCACTAGAGTTTGCCGTGCAAGCCGTTGCCGCCGATCTCTGACTCACTGGTGGGACTCACTGGCTCGCTGGCCTCGCTGGTGATAGTGGCGACATCGCTGGACTCGCTGGTGGTAGCGGCGACATCATGACTGCTGGTGCCCTGGATGGCTCTGTGTGTCGCTCGGCTCCTTGTTGTTGAGGGGGTTTGGCACTGGAGTTGTCCGTGCAAGCGATTGCCGCCGATCTCCATGCCACCGACGTCCATCGCAGCTGAAGCCTCGTGTGCTGTGCCAGCAGCGCGACTCCCTCGAAGCTTACATGTAAGCCGTCAGCAGCCAGGAAGCGGCGCAGCGGGAGTGTTGAGAAACCATGTTCGACGTAATAGACGCCTGCTCCCAACAACCCGTAGTGGCAGACACGGCGGGCCTCTCTGCTGAATCGTTGTACTTCCATATTAAACCGATTCATTGATTGCCAGTTCGAGCCCCGCCGTCGGCGATTGGGTGTGCGAGGTAGCGGCAGACTAAGATGCAGTGTCTTGATGTTCGGGCGCATCTGCCTCATTCGCTTCAATGCCTCCCTCAACAAATCCAGTGATCTCGAAGAGCTCGTCTTCAGGATGTCCGTAGTGCCCACATGCAGAAACAACGTGTTGACAGTGGTTCTTGCTCTTTTTTGCTTTCTTTCTTTTCTTTCTTTTTCTTTTTTTCGTCTTTTTTCTTCTTCCTTTTTGGTTTTTTTTTCCTTTTTAGTTTCTTCTCACCCTCGCAAACATCTTTCAAGGTGAGAGGGACGCGGCAGCAACGAAGTTTGGAAGTTCATGTCAGTATAACTCATCCCCTGATAAAGCGAGGACCCCTCCCAAAACTGTTGGGAAATAAATATATTTTTTCTTGTTGACAACGCTCCCGTTGTGCCATATCCCATACCTTCACGAAGACTAACTGGCCCATTGAATTATTACTTCCACTATTTATATATATATATATATATATGTATATGTGTGTGTGTGTGTGTGTGTGTATTTCTGTATTTGTCGCTGTATTTGTATGCGGGGGCAAGAGGCGTTTGTCTCTTCCTCCTTTCGTGACATTCTCCCCTTCACTTCGCAACGGCGCTGCGTGTGCTGACTGTGCCATTCTCTGACCTTTATTTCCTGCCTTGAAGAAGAACTTCCCGTGCTCCCGCGTGGTTGCAGAAGGTAGTGCATTGTTTTCCTTCTTGACAAAGCACGTCTAGTCTTCAAAAATCTTGTGAAAACGACTTGTGGTCTAACGACTTTTATTCGAGCAAGGAATTTTGTAATAAATTCAAGCTTTTTTTCTCCAATGCTTCTTTACATCAACATGTACTGTCTGTAGATCGTGACAGTAGCCCATTAATTTATTCACATTTAACGTGGACGATATAAAGCGGTAAAGCGTGTCGAATCATACAGTGCGAAAACAAGTTATTCTTTTTCACATTTTCTCAATTATCTTAGAGTGTTTTTTGAAATGCGCCTATGCCTTCATAATGTTCTTGATTTTGTCATCACTACAACATTGTTACCTTAAATAAGGCAGTACAACAGGCAAGTTGCGCTAAGCGCAACTGTTATGTTGCAAACATGCAGTTGCAAAATCTTATGTTGCAAACATGGATGCCACTCCATTCTTGCATGTGCGCCACTCGCTCGGGTGGGCTGGTTCTTATGGTGCTCAACTGTTTTCCTGCATATCGCAGGATCGAATCCCAGCAGTTCACGGCGGTCACATTTTCAGTGTAGGTGAGATGCTTGAATACCTGTGCAGTTAGATTTGGGTGCATCCTAAGTAACTCCAGGTGATTTAAATTTTGGAAGCCCTTCGGTACAGTATCTCTCATGATTGTATGAAAACTTTGGAACGTTAAACGGAACAATCTTTATAGCAATTATTGGTGTACGCCCTTCAGCTCTTTAACACCCTTACGACACTTCAACCCTTCTCTCAGGGTGTACTAGCAAAGAGAAGGCTGTTAAACAAATTTGAAAATCATATAATATTGGAAAAAACATTTTACGTGGTTAGGGTGCCAAAAACTTTAATGTGTGTGGTAGCTTATGCGAAGTCTCTCAAGAATGTGTTGAACGGTTCTGGTTCTCGCCAAACGTTCTTACTGGGCAATGTTGGGTCCTTTGATTAGTTCATTTAGGGCGTTGTGCAACCCCAGCCCTAGAAACTTGTCTGTGGTAGTATTTATTCGTAAGACCATTGCGCGTTTTAAATGCGATGCATGTATTTGCGAACTTCGGCGATTTTGAGAGTATCTATCTATCTATCTATCTATCTATCTATCTATCTATCTATCTATCTATCTAGTCGCCTACGACTCTTAGCTCTGCTGGCCGTTTCGATAATGGTATCGATACCAAACTTGCTATGGCATAACTTGATTGTATGAAGAACATATTTGACTACTCATAACATAAAAATCATTTCGTGTATGTGATGAACATAAAGACTTAAATTTCCTAGTCCTACAGCTCTTGCAGTGGCTTCAACCCATGGCATGTGGCAAAACTGGCATGGTATGACAAGATTCATAAAAAACCATGACATACGTTTCATGAATAACATGAAAATCATGACATGCATATCATGTAACAACATGACTACTTGCAACGTTCATGATGCGCTCTCGGCCGTTTCGTTAGCGTAACATATACCAAATTCGGTATTGTGGTAAGTGTAAGAATGACAAAGGTATGTGACGGGTGAAAGCATGATACACACGAGATGCATGTCTTGTAACAACATGACAACATGCCACGCTCATGATGCGCTAGCGGCCACATCGCTAGTTTCACATGTACCAAAGTCGGTATTACGTGACAAGAACGGATGACATAGTTGAATGACACATCCACACATGATATTCACGACATTCGTGTCAAGTAAGAACATGAGTACTAGTCACAATCACGACGCGCTCGCGGCCGTTTCACTAGCTTCACATGTGCGGAATTGGATATTACGTGATGTCACTAGATGACAAAGGTATGTGACTGGCACGAACATGATAATCATGAGATGCGTGTCATGTGAGAACACGACTACATGCCAAAGTCAAGGCACCAATACATGTCGACCGGACTTGGTGCGCGTGTTCGCCGGCTTTGATTTTGTTGCGTCACGCCGGCGTCGCTCCGCCAGGCGCCGGTACTGCCATATACTAGCAGGCACCCGCCGCGCTGCGTTGCTTTGGCGCATGCGCGTTTCAGCACGTCCGGCGTCCTTCCTTCTCGAAAGAGGGAGACGCAGATTTCTCTGGGCAATGCATCGGCACGAAATGCAACATGTTGCATTGCGCGCCGGTTGACTTCGGGCCGCGATGATCGATGCTGGTCGCGCCGGTCGCGCCTGGCATCGCGTTTTGCTAACGTAGCGTCGCTGTGCTCAGCGTGCGCTTGCATCAACGCTGCATTGGAGTATATTGTACCCTTCATGATGAACTCGCAGCCTTTATATATCAATTTTGGTGGTACGTGACGCCAATGCATAGAAGGATATATGACTAGTGCAAACATGATAGTCTTACACGCGTGTCATGTAATAACATGAACAAGACAACATTCCGCGCTCATAGCATGCTCGCGGTCGTTTCTCTTACTCAACATTTACTGAATTTAGTACACAAGACGTAAATAGACGACGAAGGTAGAATATACATCCAAATATGATAATCATGAAACGAAAGTCCTATACGGCATCGTTTACCTTCGCCTCGTAACGTTGTGCTGATTTTAGTGTGACATATTGACCTTTTTCATTGGTGCTTCGCATATAATCAATTCCCACTGTACGTAGGATCTGCCAATTTCTTCACGCCTTGCAAATGAGAGAATCCAGCTTGGTTTGTTAAGTTGCCTGCCACTTAAGCTAGGAGGTGACGTAAGTTATGTGGTTCAATGCGGAAGCATGTACCAGACGGAAGGTATTGCTTTCTTTCATTGCGCTATAGCTGATTGATATGGGTGGATTAAGGCGCGAAAACTATCATATGATTATGAGAAATGCCGTAGGGGAGGGCTCCAGAAATCGACACTGCCTTGGGTTCTTTAACGTACACCCAAGTCTGAGCACACAGGCCTAGAAGATTTCTGCCTTCTTCCGAAATGCACCTGCCACTGCCGGAATTCCATCTCTCGACTGGCGGGTCTGCAGCCGAGTACGTTTGCCGCTAGAATGCCGCGGCGTGGTCATTCCGCTATGGCGATTTATATTTCGCTGCAGTAGACACATTATTTATTTCACAGCATCGTCTGTGCTTTGTACGGTTTCACCGTTGCGGCCATTCGCCGACAGGCGCAAGCCCAGAACTTTAAAGTTGTTAACTTGTGGCATAACGCCACCGTCTGATGTTACTACTTTATATCTCCGTCTGCATGCTCAATGGAAGAATTGGCGTTCTTGGTTTACGGCTTTTGAATGTGGGTCGGTAGAGAAAGAGCTCCGATTTAGTCACGGAACACTCGAGGTTCATGTCGCAAAAGTAGTACTGTACCACGTCGACTGCCTCCTGCAACGTGTCCTTGATCTGTCTGCAATTCCCTTTGGTAACCCAGCCAGTGATATCACCAGCGTGTTGGCTATAGTGCAGACCGTCTATCTCAGCTATTTTTGCTGATAACCCGACCAGGACGAGGTTTAAAAGCATGAGCAAAATTACGGAGCCCAGCAGCGTGCCCGTGCAACCCATGTCTATATCTTGCCACTCTAGTCAGCCGATCATTAGGTGGGCATGTCGACCTGAAAGGGAAGCCCGTACGTAGTGGTACGTTTTTTCGGTCAGTCGCAAAGCTCGTATGCTTTCAAGTATGGTGGCGCGTTCATCGTTGTCGAACGCTTTCTTGAGGTTGAGCCCAAGTATTACTCCTGTAGATATTGTGGTATTTTGTAGGATATCATGTTTGAGTTGAAGCATAACGCCCTTCGTGGAAAGGTTACGATGGAACCCCAGCATCGTGTGCGGGAGGATGTGTCGATCCTCGAGGCAGTTGGTAAGATGAGTGATTACCACGTGTTTTATGATCATACCAACACAGAAAGTCAGAGATATCGCTCGAAGGTTGTCAATCTCTACCCGCTTGCCCGGTTTGGGGATCAGGATTATGCGCACAGTTTTCACGACCTCGCTATAGCAACCGCGCTCCAGCACTCATTTATGTAAGCTGTCAATTGTTCTATAGAGTCGTCGTCTAAGTTTGGCATTGTTATGTTTGTAATCCCATCCGGACCTGGTCCCCATTTCGTCTTGAGCTTGTGCAGTAGTGCCCTCCCCTGTGCCACACTGAAATCCTTGTCTAGCTCTGCGTTACTCTATCCCGGCCATATGCCAGGTGCGCGGTGGGGTTTGAGGACGTGAAGTAACAGCTGCTTACGTCATCCAAAAATTCGTTTACGTGCCTTCGTACTCCTGCAGTAACTTGTTTAGCTTATGTGCTTGTGCTGTTTTGGTCTCCTGTGGGCGCCCGAGATGCCGGCGAAGATGCCAAGTCTTGGCCAATCCCAGTTGGTTCTCCATCCCGTTTCATGTTTCCTCCTATTGCGCTCTGCACACTTGTAAAGCATGCTTTTCTATATCCCTGCTTAGCCGTACAATGCGTCTGCGTAGCCTTTTATTGTGGCGTTGACGCTTCCACCTGCCTTGCAAGCTACGTTTGGCTTCCCACATGCGTAGAAGTTTGTTGTCTCTTATTTTAAGCTCTGCTTCAGGCAGAACCTCGTTTTTACATTGCCCCTGAGCGTTGCGGTCCCGCTCTCAATATCCTCAACAGTCGTGCTGCCGCGTTTCCGCTCTTTCTAGGCTCTGGGAAACGCGTCCCAGTCTACTAGTCGGTGATGCTTCTCGTTGGTGGCATACCAATGAAGGTGGTGGTGACGTCCAGCGTCGACCTGGATCTCGATCACTGTGTGATCACTACCCAGGTTCTCCTGCATATTTTGCCATTGCGCGCTACCGAAGTTCTTAGTAAACGTAAGGTCGGGTAAAGAGTCCGCACATACGCTATCGCCCCTGCGCGTAGGCGCAGAAAGGTCTCTTGCAAGCTCGAACACATAATTCTGCAAATTGTCCTAAAGGCGCATACCCTCTGGCGTTTCGTATCTATATACCCCAAGCCACGTGGGGCACGTTGAAGTCACCCGCGATGAGGAAGGGCCCGTCACCGGCTGCTTCGTGCGCCCGTCACTATAACATGTTAAACGATGCTAGGCTTTGGGTCTGATATATACGATCAGTATAAAAATGCCAGAGCCATGCTTTTTTAGTATAATGATTTGTGAGAGAACGTGCAGTATGCTGATGTTTGTAAGTTCGCGTTGCGTCACCGTGAGGTTGTGTCGCACTACTCTCTAAGGCAGAAGGGTGTTCAAAATGTGGGTGGTGCGTACGTTTGGGGTCTAATGAGGCTGCAAAAACCAAAATTCACGTTTGGGATTAACGGCAGCAGGTCTAATAGTTAGCCTCTGCAGAACACCTAAGGCGACTAACATTTAGTCTCCACATTTACACCTCGGCAGATACCGCTCTTCTCAGAAGTAACCTCAAAGGACTAACACTAAGTCTTCACACTTACACCTTACTGGGCAACTATTAGTCATCACATTTGCATCTCGCCGTACGAACGGTTGGTCCACCTAAATACTGTATTCGAATCAACTTTTTATACCCCGATTAAATATTCTTTTTACTCTCCGCCAGCTCTAAATATCTTTCGCCTTTTTTCTGCGCATTGAGAAACAAATGGCACGGAAAAGAACACGCAAAATATAATTTACACACATGTGTGTCACTGCTTTCGCAGTCAATACAACACTGAAAGACAAAAGTGAGACTTTAATTTTTTTAAATTTTCTCTGTAAACACGATATTTCTCAATCTTAAAAAATTCGTGGTAGTGTACAAGTCCAGTCTTGTTGTCCCATCTTGTACAGTCCTTGTGAAGCTCTTCCGACGAAAGTGAGAGACGACAGGCGTTCGAGAGGCCCGGGCGCACAACCTTCTGCATGCTGCGTGCCCACGGCTTTACAATAAAGTGGTGAAAATAGTCAGTCACACCTGACAGAAGACAAGGATGCACGGTTAGAACAAGTACCTGCAACTTGATATAAAAACATACGTGTACAATACGACAGTAAAATAACCTTACCTTCACATTTCTCACAGCCCTTCTGAAGTTGCTTCGACGAAAGCGATAGATGACAAACATTGCGGACCCCAGCGCACACAGCCACAGCTTTCATAACAGTGGGTGCCTATGGCTGCAGAATAACAATTTAATATACTTATTCGGACGTGACAAAGGCTGAATATGATAGATATGACAAATACGTGCAAGATGAGATAAAAACGTACGTGGAAAATTGGACATGTCATTAGATTTATTGAGGCATCACACATCGTCAAAGACGCATTTCGATCCCCGTAGTGCTACAGCTTAAGTGCGGTAGCCACAGTCTTAACTTCGAGGTGCCGAAATACACAACGCCACCAGCGAGGCGGCGAGTTCTAAGCGAGCGCCGCTGTCCAGCTCCAGCAAGCGAACGCGAGGCAAAAGATGGCGCTTCATGGGGAGCATCTGCCACAAGCGAACCCTGAAAAAGAGAGTGACCGTAGGCTGGGCCGCCGCCACAAACAGCGCTAGTTGGCTTGGAGCGTGTTCTTAAAAGCCGACAGTAACCTAGTTGTTTTTCACAAACTCGAGCGAGTGCAGCGAGAAACGTGAACCCGTTGCTATGGTAGCCGCCAACTGCTGGCGCCGAGCTGCTGCGACCGATTGACGAGGAAGCCAACTACGTTGGTGACCAATTTTCACATACTCGATTCCGAAGCTAGCGAAAGCCCCACGAGCCCGTGCCGGTGCACTTAGAGTGCACGACGTACTACAACCAAGCTCGTTACGAGCAACCGCAACGTGTTTTGAACGACTCGCAATCAGCGACGACGTCTGCGCCCAATATTGTCAGCTAGGACTTCATTGCAGCGGCGAAGACAAGCCAGCACTCGATTAGCGAGCGTCCGGGTGACCGAAGGCTATGGCGACCAAGTTTCGGGCGGTCAATGAGCACAGGTGAACTACAGACGCCGCAGGCGACATCCGCGGTGCATTACGTGCGTACGATATACAAATCGACCAAGCCCGTTGTCGGCAAGCGCAATCTGTATCGCACACCCGAAAAGTAAGGCAGATTAAGGAATAATCACAGACTTGTGAAAGAATCAAGCGCTGATTTCTGCCCTGAGTCAGACTCAAACACTGTATCTGATAAACCTACTGTCTTCTCGGCCTCCATGTTGGCCTTCATTTTCAACCGGTCGTGTCGTGAGTTGGTCGTCACCATCCTGACTAAACCAGAGATATACAGCGTTGCGTGGTGAATTGTTCAGACCTTCTTTAGACTTCGTGTCTGCGGCAAAACGTGAAAGCAGCAGCATAAGCTCATTCAAAGGTACGCGCAAGACACCGCGACGCAATGCCTAGATCGTTAAGCCCCCCGAGCGCGAAGCAATGACAACCGTCACGAGCAAAATACAAGGGAAAATTTAGCTGGAGAGAGGAGCATGGTTTGTGTCATTGACAGCGATTTGCGCACGGCCCGCATCTCCCGCGCGATTCATCATTTTGGGGACTAAGTTGTTTTTACGCGGCACGCATCCCTCTGTGGTTACTCCTCAATGGTCTGTCCGTTCATCGCGTGCGCTTGTTAGGCTTCGTTATTTTCTTTTTGGATAATTTTGCCTTGAAGCACCTGGTGATGCTCCCACGTTCACAGCCTCATCCATAGCTTTGTGCCCGCCAGCTTAACCGGGTATTTGTTTCCCAGAAAAGTATTACATCTTGTTCTTTCCGGAGTCCCAGGAATTGGTGAAGATGTAATCTTTTCCTCCTGAACACCCTACAGTTACACTGCAAGATTGTGAGCGAGTATCGTGTGTTATGCTGTAGTGAGCGTTGTGCTTGTGTTGTTTTGTGTGGATTCATGCTAATTGTACGCGTTTCTATTAGCCCTCCCAATGCTCTTGCGCCTATTTGTCAGGCAATGGCCTAAAGTAAGGTTTCCCTTTATTCCGCATGGAGTGACCTACTCCCCTGAGAAGACGCATTTCGATATCGTCCATGTGCGCTTGCAGCCTCACGAGCATCTTTGTCAGCCGAGATACCGCAAAGTTGACCTGTTCAGTTTGCGTGGTTTGTTGAGCTATTGCACTATTATGTTGCACGGTTTGCTGCACTTGTTAGGCCATCATCGTGTCTACCTTGTCGTTGAGTCTCTCGGCTTACTTGCGGAGTTCCTTTTCGCGTTTCTGTAGTTAGACAAGCCCAGCCTGCTATGCATCTAGCGCTTTACGTTTAGAGGGTGCAGGGTGTGCATCTTGCGCGTCCATGGATTTTTGCGCGCTCTGGTCAAGCCACCTAGAAAAAATTGGCAGATCCCACGTGTAGTGGGAATCGAATACTTGCGGAGCACGAAAGAGAAATGTTGGTATATCCCTTCATATCACGACAATGCTATGAGGTGGAGGTAAATGGTGTCGTAAATGACTTACATGTTATGATTAGCATGTTTGGATCTCTCGTTTACCTTATTCATCTATTCAAGTCGCATGATACAAAAGTTGGTATATTTTAAGATAGCGAAACGGCTGTGAGCGCATCATGAAGGACCCGATATGCTTCAATGTAGCGTTGACGCGCACGCAAGCTGGGCACAGCGATGCTACGCTATCAAAACGCGAGCACTCTATACTTGACGCCAGGCGCGACCGCCCCGACCAGCGTCCTTCATCGTGGCCCTACTGCAACAGGCGCAATATGTGACATGCGGCATTCCGCGTCGTTGCAATACCCAGACAACACTGCGTCTCTCTCTTTTCCTGACGGAGGGACGCTGGACGCACTGAAACGCACATCTGTGAAAGCAGTGCAGCGCAGCGCGCGCCTGCGGGGGTATGGCAGGACTGGCCCCTAGCGTGGCAGCGCTGGTGTGACGCCACGAAATGAAAAGCTGGAGAGCACGTTCACCGTGTCACGTCAAAATGTATTGGTGCGCTTACTATGACTTGTAGTCATGTTATCACATCACACGCATGTCATGATTATCATATTTGCACCAACCACATTCCTTCGTCATTCATCGGCACGGGGCACCGCCGCGGTGGTCTAGTGGCTATGGTACTCGGCTGCTGACCCGCAGGTTACGGGTTCGTATCCCGGCTGCGGCGCCTGCATTTCCGATGGAGGCGGAAATGTTGTAGGCCCGCGTGCTCAGATTTGGGTGCACGTTGAAGAACCCCAGGTGTTCAAAATTTCCGGAGCCCTCCACTACGGCGTCTCTCATAATCATATCGTGGTTTTGAGACGTTAAATCCCACACATCAATCAATCAATCTTCGGCGCAACGTATTACCCAATACGACATATATGAAGCTAGCGATACGGCAGCGAGTGCATCATGATTGTGGCATATAGTCATGTTGTTACATGACACGCATTTTGGTGTAATCATGTTTGGATGAGTCATTTACCTATGTCGTCCATTCGCGTCGCGTAATAACGAGCTTGGTACGTGTGAAGATAGCAAAACGGCCACGAGTGCATCTTGAGCGTAGCATGAGTCATGTTGTGACATGACTCGAATTTCATGTTTATATAGTTTTCACCATTAGCATACCTTCGTTATTCATTAACGTGCGGTAATACCAAATTTAGTATATGTGACGCTAGCGCAATGACCGTGAGCACATCATGAGCGTGGCATGTAATCGTGTTGTTACATTTCAAGCATTTCGCAATTATTATGTTTGCACCAGTCACATACCTTCATCATCTATTCACTTACCGTAATACCCAATTGGGTGTATGTGACGCCAGCGAAACGCCGCGAGCGCATCATGAGCGTGGCTTGTAGCCATGTTGTTGCATACACGCATGCCATGATTTTCCTGTTAGGGGCTGTTGCTTGTGTTCGCAATGCAATCACGTCATACAATAGCAGTTCTAAAACATGTCACGTGAACGAAACCACTGCAATAGCAGCAGAATCATGAAAAGTAAATGATGACATTTATGACATACTGTTATGAATTTCATGTTATGGCTAGTCAAACGTGTTGTTTATACAGTCGCGTTATGCCATACCAAGTTTGTTATTAATACCATCATCGAAACGGCCAGGAGAGCTAAAAGTCATAGGTGGCTAGATAGATAGATAGATAGATAGATAGTTAGATAGACAGATAGATAGATAGATAGATAGATATAGATAGATAGATAGATAGATAGATAGATAGATAGATAGATAGATAGATAGATAGATAGATAGATAGATAGATAGATACACTGATAGTCGCCGAAGTTCGATAAGAAATGCTTTTCATTTAAAAGTTATCAAGGCCTCCGAATCACCACCTCTAATCGTCAATACGTCACGACATTGAGATGAATGTGGTTGGTGGGGGGGGGGAGAAAGCAGCCAAAGCTACGCGCGCTGCGTCGTGAACGCAACAATCGCGCTGCGTTGCAAAAAATTTTCACCCCTGGCTACAGCACCGTAGAGCGGCCGCATGTAGAGCGACGGCCAGCCTGGAAAGACGCGCGCGGTCCATGACGCACGCGTTTCGTAAAAGGAACGCACGCGTCTTTCCAGAGCGGCCGTGGTATAGCATGCTGTATCAAATACACGCTTGTTATCGCTGTCGCATGCGTGTGGTTAATCATTCCAATCGTCATCCACTTAAGCGCAACGGATACTGTCCGTTGCAGTGCACCAAACTGCAAGCCAAAATATGACGCAGGGCCAAGTGTACCAGTGCACGGCTTTGCCTCAGACCCAATTATTTGGGCAGTTTGGACCAGAGCTGTTCCACGAAAGGACTTCTTGCCAAAGAACTATGCACCAATACGCTTTCTTTCGCTGTGCGGTTAATCTGGATTTCCAGATATATCGATTGCGTTATCATAGTGTGCAAAGTATCCATTGGTGGTTGCACGCTATATGGGACTTCCACACTCTTCGGCATGCTTGTTCTGCGTTTTGGTCAAGATAATATTTCAATCATCGTTTTTATTTCTTTCAGCTCTGTGAAAAGCATTTTTGCCATCGGATTACTTGACGACAACATCTTACACAGACAACCACACAAGAAAAGACGATGAAGTCACCTCGAAGAACTGTCGTCTGAAGGAAACTGCAGTGCAGAGCTTGTTTCATCACTCTCCTGCCTACTCATCGATTCCGCAACTATGCGTTAGGGAAGCACAGGATCAGAAAAGACCGCGATTGGAAGCTGCTTGTTTGCACTATGCTATAATGCTTTCGCTGGAAACGCAGGCAGAAGAGGGATCAAAAAATAGGCTGAGTATTTTTGCGAACATGCTGAATGCCTTGACAGGATGTGAGCATTCAGGTTTCTGAACTGCAATCTACAAGAACTCCAAGTCTTACTTTTTGGCCTTGGCTCTCCGTTCTGCTCGCATCACGCGCACTTCATTGGTTGTAATGCCTACTGACTTTAACATTGAATTATTTTTTGGCAAAATGGTCATAAGAAATTGTGTTGATGTGCTAAATCCTGGAAATATATGTGACTTAAGGGATCGGTAAAAAGTGCTAGAGATCATCAAACAGACTGGCAAGAATATCAGCGTAGCGCCTTCCAAAAAGCCCGGCATGTACTGAGATTGCTGTCGACGTTACTAGGGCCAGTAAGCGGTGAATGTTTTGCATGCGAGTTGCGAGAATGTAATTTGGAGGCGCTGACATTCTTTAAAAGTCAAATTGATCTCCTTTTGAATAAAGCAAGCCGTTCTATCCAGATTTGTTTGTTTTTCTAGCCTTTTGATCGCCTTTTTCTCTCAAGCATACAGAATCTTGAAAAATTTGATGAAGCTTAATATACCGCATCCTGATACTATCAAAAACTGTGTTCATTGTTTGATATTAACGCCGTAAACAAGCATCAAGAAACCATCTTTCTTTCTTATGTCAAGCGGATTGTATGCACACTTAAAAGAGCATTGAAAAAGGTTGTGACAACAGGGCTTGATGCCGTTCATCTGCAGTATTTTTTCGACTACAACACTGGCTTTGTAACTGCCGCTGTGGCGAATTCATTACCTCCGGCAAAGACTACCCACCTATTTATCATACAGAGCCTTCTTTCTTCAAACAAGGATATACATATTTGTCCTGTGGCGCGAATTGATGATAAGGCAATAAATGACTTTCTTCGGAAACTTCGGAAGTTCTTAAGACATCTGGTTTTAGAATAATCGCAGTGATCTCTGACAATAACACATACACAGAAAAGCTATGTCCTTCTTTACTAAGCCGGCAAGTGCCAGCATTGTTTACCACCATTCTGCTGACTCAGAGCGACCCTTTTTTTTTCATTGTGAACCCAGTTCATATGGCAAAGTGTAAAGTAGTAACTGGCTCAATCAATGAAACATTAGAAAATGCACGTAGTTTCCTGAACCAAAAGTATGGAAGCTGAACCAAAAATACTAACAGCATCTTTCCAGGTATTGTGCTAGTTGCATGAAGCTGTAAAACATGAGCTCTAGAAGTTAGCGCCAACTCTCACTTTGAAAGCGCTGAACCCTCCAAAATGGGACGAAAGAATGTTAAGCTAGAACTAAAGGTTTAAAAATCATGTACAACTGCTGCTCTCAGTACCACAATGTTATAACATGCTAAAGAAACATCAGTGTATATTGACGCCATATTGACTTGGTGAAACATTGTTAACGTAAAGACACCAAGAAAATGCAGTGTGTGCGAGGGCAAAACGTATCATTGTTGTGTCCTTAGCTCGAGTACCTGTAAAAATAGTTGAATGGCTTGATCTCTGGGAAAGCCTCAGACATGACAATGGCCGCCTCAAACGTGAAACTCACGCAGCTTTCAGCCACACCACCCAGGGTTGCATGAACTAGCCATACACTGCCTGGAAGAGCTTCGTTTTGATAAAGTTTTTTTGGGGGCAAATTTCAAACTGACTGTTTGAAAGAACGCTTCGGAGAGTATCGGCAACTGTCAGGTGCAAAATACCGTGTGTTAAAAAGGCAGATGTATGAATATCAAAACAAACTGCGTTCGCAGAAGGTCTTGGATCTGCCAGATATACAAATGCTACCAGCACTGCATGCGAATACATGGAAGACAAGTGTGCCGCCAGCACAAGACTAGTTTGACATTGCTGTGACTGATTCTCCCATTCAGAAAAAAGCGTCTAGGGGCCCTGCATTAACATACGTTGCCGGCTATTGTGCCCATGCAGCTTTAAAGAAATTGGTATGCTGATCTTGCAGGAAAAACCTTGCGATGCAAGACATCAACCTAGATGATGCTTAGAATGCATAAATCTCAAAGATGTCAATAGGTGGGAATAAGTTTCCACGAGCAGCTGTAGTTATTGCTCTGCAGTTTACTGAAATTATATTTAACGAGCTCATGTCGCCAGAGTACTCTGCGCGATTTCTCCGCCTTAGTATCCAGAAGGACACTCTTGTCAGCATTGTGTTCTCTGCCTTTGTAGACTATGAGGACCTTGGCCTGCGTGATTCTGGTTATTCTTCACATGAAATATTAGTGCAATCTGTAAGCCCTGCAGCAAGTACACTGCTGAACAGCTTGTGTAGCACAGAAAACTACAAATTCTGTGATGCCAACAATGAGTGAAAGATATACCTTGAAGACATGAGAGCTGTTTCTCATTCTTCATGTTTCATTCATGATGTTCTTTTTAGAAAATAATTGTATCCTTTTGTTGACAAAACTCAGGTAAAATTAATACCGTAGCTAGGCTTCACTTGTGCACATCAATATAAAAACGGTTCATATTGTCTTAACTAAATTGAATCGTTGAAGCATATTGTTATAGTTTTTTTATGACTAGAGCTCTCCATGATACTGCATTTCACCATTGTGTACTTTTTTGCACTGGGGGGAGAAAATTTGTTTTTGGCTGGGTCTTCGCCATTATCTCAACATTTGATGTAGACCAAAGTGATAAGCGAAGAGGGCAGGTGGAAATAACAAAAACACGATTAAAGTACGTACAAGAAGGCTGAATGTCGTTTTGTGTGAACCATTTTTGCATGGTGAGATTATCATAAAATGTACAGTAATAAAATGAACCTTGATACTCTTCTTCCTAGCCTTCTTTTACAAAACGCAAAAATGCGTATGATCAATGCAAAAACACGCTTTAAAGTGTTTCTTGAAAATGGAGTATTTTACCATTTGTCATTAAAGTATATATATGCCTTGATTTGTTGTACTGCTCTTTTGTAGTCACTTCTGTATAAGAATAATATAACAAAGTGTGCTTACTGTAGACTTTATCAAGCATTCGCGCCCACAAGCACAATAAGAATGTTTTGCTATGATACACACAAAAAACGTGTTTCCAGTACATTATTCTAAGAAAAGGGTAAGAAAATAGCGCCTGTTATGGTGGTGTAGATTGCGGTGAATCGGCGCAAGGTACCTATTTCTTGCATTCAAAATGCGTGTTTTACATTGGGGCCAAAGCATATACAGTGCTGGTTAAACTTAGATGACAGCGCTAATCTTTCAAGCCATAAACAGCGACTAGCAAGCTCGCTACCTGCAAGCGCGACGAACTCAGACGCATCGAAGCCAACAATCCAGCCCATCTCGCTAGCGTGGCGTCACTTCGGCGTTCGGAGGCAGTAAAATTTTTGCTAGGTGGCTTTGGCTCTGAACGGTATAAGCAGCCGCGTTGCGGTGACGGGTTCAGGAACAGGGGAGGGTAAAGAAACTGTAGGTGCCTCCCCCTTTAACGTGGCAGTTTACTTCTAAATTCACCATTTTCCTGGCGTAGTTTTTTGTTAAGATTTGAATTCACCTAGTCTTTTGGTATTGAGATTTTTGGTTCGCTGTTGCCACTGTTAGCAGAACTTTAGCGTCGGTCTACGTCGGGTTTTCTAATAACGACCACCTCGATTCGCGCTTGCAGTGAGCGAGGCGCGCGACCGCAGGCGATGTCCACCTACCTGACGTTACGGGGGACTAAAGCTGTTCCTTTTTGGGTTGAAGTAGCGTAGTTGGCTTGGTTTGTCTTCTTGTAGCCAGTCCTCACTGAACGGGGTGGGTAGAGGCAGCGGGAGCTGCCCGAGAACGAGTACCTGAGTGAGTGCGGCTGCGCGCGCGGCTCTCTCTCAAGGCGGTCGCCTGTTGCCGCTGTGTCGTCTTGATGTGTGGCGTCGGCGGGAGCCCTCCCCCCTCCCTTCGTCATTGATGGTGCTGCTGCTGCTGCTGCCATAGGTGGCCACTGCCTCCTCGCGCATTCGGCATTCCCACTGTCGTCGCTTGACAAGGTAGAGTGTTTTGTGCTTGACTTCGCACTTGCGGTTTCCGGTGTGGTGATTCTTTCCGAACAGCAGGCACCGGGCTCGCAACGACGATCGTTGTCGGGCTGTTTCATTCGCACCTACGACACTTCCTGTTGCTTGGGTTAGTGCACACGCCAGCCCTGTGTTGCAGACGAACACACTGATAGCATATGTTGACATTTTATCTTTGCAGAGAGTGCACCTTGGTACCTTTCCTCCATAGTTTACGTAACGGGGCACGTAGTATCCATCGAACAGTATGATCACGCTGGTCGGGCTTCTCTTGCGCTAGGCATGCAGGACATTCTGGTTACGGTGATTCAGGAGACTTCTAACCACGTCTGCTGGCTTTTACTCAAGCAATGTGCCCTTAATGAGGCCCTTGGATGTGTTCTCTGGTGCCGCTTTTTACGCTTTCGTTTTTAACTCACGGTCACCGATGCGCAGCTCGCAAATTCCGTCGTACCGCCTTGCACGATCTTTGACAGCGTGCCTAGAACAATAAAGTTCTGCCTCTCAATCATGAGGATGAGGAGGACTAAACAACTTTAATGACGCTGAAAATGGGTCAGGTGAGCGAGGGGGATCGGGTCAGGGGAAAAGAAGACAATGCGCCCTTAGGCCGCTCTAGGTGGCCGAGAGTCCGTGCTCTTCGGCGACCCCTTTGGCACAGCGTACTATCCGGAGTTGGTCGTCCAGTGGTGAGCTGCGCAGAGCAGCCTCCGATCACTCCTGTCATTCAGCCGCAGCAAAGAGGGAAGGGGGCTTGTTTGGACAAGTTCTATATGTATGATGAAAGTCAGCTCGTGGGCTCGAGCAGAGACAACAATGATGTAAGGTATCATGCGGGTGAATTTTGAAGGTATGAAGGAGGAAATCAAGGTGTCCGCTTGAAAGAAGTGCCGAATGATTTGGTCAGTCTGGGGCAATGATTTATGGTCTGGTGAGTAGATTATGCGGGAATTTCGGTGATGTGATCTCATGGTAGGTGAACAGGCACTCTCGTGCACTTTGAAAGGAAGGCAGACCGTCCACTTCCCGGTTTACGAGTGCACGAGCTTGCTCACGGACAGCTGTGTTTCCGGGATGTCGACAATACGTGGAAACCCACAAAATGGATATTATTCGTTAAGGGGGAGGGAGCGATTGTAGGATACGGTGTGCGGGAGCATGACTTTAATGCATAGCAAAATTACGGATGGTCATTTTTGAGTCTGAGAAGATGTACTCCACCTAGAGAAAAGTAGCAATTGCGTTAGCTACTTCATTTGCTTTAGCCACTCGGTCAAAGATGGCGCTACAAAAAATTTCTGAGCGTTGTCTAATACTGCCACCACAATAGCAGGACGATGGGAGTATCCCGCGGCATTTACATAAGCGACCAGACTCGAAGATGCGTAGTACTTGTGAAGCGATCTAACTCTGGCTATCCGCCTGTCAAGGCTATGGTGGAGGTGGGTGTTTTTATGCAATGGCGGTATCAAACGACTGTCACTAGTGTATTCTGGGGGTAATTTTGTGAAGGTCAATAATCTCTCGAGGTTGATTTTCAGGCGCTGAAGGAGCAGCTTTTCTCTTTCTGATTCCTAAATTCGGGCATAGTGGCTGTTGATGTGTGCTTCGATTAGTTCAACGATTATGTTTTGCGCCCCCAACCGGAGAAGATTGTTTGTAGCGGTACTCTTAGGTAAGTTCAGATAAGTTTTTATATGATTTGCGATTGAGACGGCCTATCAGAACTTCTCTAAAGATGAAATGAACAGATAAGGGAGCGAACAAGCTATTTTATACAGGCAGAATGCTTGGAAAAGGCGTGTGTTTGCATCACGCATGCCCCCGTGCTGACTAGAAATTTTCTTTTGAGGGCGGATACATTCTGCACTGGGCTCCGCATTGTACCTATGGTGATGAAATAGCAGCCGTTATTGGAAACGTAGAGGCCTAGATCTTTGATATTGTTTACCCGAGGGATGAGTTAATCACCCAAATGTACGCATATTTTGGGAAGGGGTTACTGGGAAGAATGAGTAGGAGTTTAGATTTAGGTGATGAGTAGCTAAGGCCACTGCTCCTCGCCTATTCTTGTACCGCTAGTGCTCCTCTCTGGAGGGTGTATTCGATTGTGCCACAGTTGCCCGTAGTGGTCCAAAGTGTGATGTCATCGGCGTACAGTGAGTGTTGTGGAGCCGGTATGGTAGGTAACTTTTGTGTTAGGGGATCAGAGATATATTAAAGAAGAAAGGAGAAAAATGGCTCCTCGTGGAGGGTCCCTGCTTCTTAGGGTGAAGGTCAGAGATTTATCCAATCCTAGGTGTATCTCGATGGTTTTGTTCTGTATGTGCGAGAACCTACGTTGAGCTCACTGAGGTTCTTCAGAATAGCTACGTGTCGGACAGTGCCGATTGCTTCAGTCAAGTGCCAATATTGCTCTTATGTGGGAAGTTGCGATTTAGTACCTCCTCTTTGAGCTGAAGCATCAAACTTTGGGCGAAAAGTCCTGCCCGGAATCCAATCTAAAAAGGAGGGAAGAGGTTTTTTGTCTTCATGAATCTCTTAAGAAGATTTAGAATGACGTGCTTCATACAATTGCCTGCACATGAAGTGAGATATATAGGGTGCAAGTTAGCTAGGTCGAGTGGCTTGCCTAGCTTTTTGATGATTACCACATTGGCATGTTTGTATTGGGGAGGCAGTGTGCTTTGTTCCCAAAGTTGCTTGAAATAACCAGTGAGAACCCTAACTGAGCCTGCGTCCAGGTTGCGTAGGAAGTTATTGGTGATGCGATCAGGTCCTGGGGCTAAGGTAGTGCGCAGATAATGTAATGCAGTGCAAACCTCTCCCTCCATTATGGGAAGGTCTAAACCTTGGTTGGGAAGACCCCCATACACCGACGTGAACTCAGCTGCATGCTGCGGGAAGTAGGTTTGAATTAGAATTTGAACTATGTCCTGCCTGCTCTGCTTCGTTAGGTGAATTAATCCTGCTATAAAGGTTTTGTAGTTTCAGTCTTCGATTTTGATGGTTCTAACAGGTTACGTAAGAGAGACCAAGTCTTCCTAAAGTAAAGGCTTCCATCGAATCGATTACTTAATTGCGTTCATTCTTGAGAGACAGGATTATTGGCGTGTTTTATAAGGATGTCGAGAGTCAACGACATGTGACGCCGCAATGTGTGGTTCTTCTTTTGCCAAAGCTAACGTCTTTCCATGCTCTTGTAAGCCTCCCATAAGTGCATCAAACGGCATCAACCGACTCGTTTGAATGCTTAGTTGGTGCTTCTTTAGTCGCTAATTTCTGATCTATTTGTAGCTCAGTGGCCCATATATCATAGTCGTGGCCTGTTTCAGCGCGCAAAATTTTCTAAATTTGTCTCAAACAGCAGTAGCTTTGAGCTGGTACCGTGGTCTCAGATTACCAGTTTGAAGCTTGACATCAACTGTAGAGTAATCATTAGCTAAGGTGACGCCAGTGTACTCGCGTTGTACCTCAGCATGGTCCCTTTACCTCAATTGGTCCCTTTAACTCTTTTGGTGTTTATTAAAACGTCTTGTTTTTCTTTGTAAGAGGAAAAATTTACAATAATTGGTCGCTTGGCCATTCCAGTGAAACGTCCGATCAGGTGCGCTCTTTGAACAGACTTCAATTGTATTGCCAAGTTATCTTCACAAATCCTCTGGATTAACTTTTCTGACGGGTTCAAATTTTTAAACAGGTCAGTGTCGTCCACCCCATAAAGACTAAATTTTGTCTCTGGCTTCTGTCCTTTATTTCGAGCGACTTCCCCTGTAACTCATTTACTTGTTTCAGAAGCCCCTTGATTATATCTGCCTGCCCCGATACCAATTCACTGACGTCCTCAACAATTTACTGCGTGATAGCCAGGTTTTACCTTACATCTGTCATCATGGTTTTGTACTTTTCGAATCCAGTTTCAATTGCGTCTAACTTATTCATTACCGCCGCCTGACCATATTTAAGACTTCTTAGGCAATCTATTTGAGCACGATCATCATGACTTGACAAGTTTACCTGGACAATACCATCACGACTGGGGTTTAGTTACACGTCTCCAGCAACGTGCAGCAGCAAGATCAAATACAGCACACTATTAGAAAAAAGGCGAAAGCGCTTTTGGACACCCTCGCTCGGGCATGTTTATCAATCACGGGAGCAGCAATTGCCGTCGTTGGAGGAGCCGGCCATACAATAATGTTTGTTCGACTGTGAATGAGATAGTAGAGACTAACCTGCACAAACAAGAGCGATGCCAGCTGCATGTCGGCAAGCGTGCCGGCTCCTGATCCCACGATTGCGTAGTGCTGCTCGCTTATGTAGCCTTGTCCTCTGTCACGTGGTTCATTCCGCGCGTAGTTGGTCGGTCGCCTGCCGCTGTCAGTGTTACCATCATCGGAAACTCGGAAAATCCACCTTGTGCGATCAGCGGCAGTGCAAATGCTCCACCGCATGCTGATGTGGCCCACGCGAACGCCGATGAGGGCCACGACACAGGCATGCGCAGAAACGACGTCTCTGCGCCTACAGCACCATTCAGGATTGTTGACCAAAGGGCAGCTAAAATCTGCACAACCAAGAGCGATGTCAGCTGCATGTCGGCAAGCGTGCTGGCTCCAAATCCCACAAATGCGTAGTGCTGCTCGCTTATGTAGCCTTGTCCTTTGTCACGTGGTTCATTCCGTGCGTAGTTGGTCGGTCGCCTGTCGCTGTCAGCGTCGACATCCCCAGAAAATTCACAGTGTGCGATCAGCGGCAGGGCAAATGCACCACCGTATGCTGATGTGGCCCACGCGAACGCCGATGTGAACGACGACACAGGCATGTGCAGAAACGACGTGTCTTCGCCTTCAGCACCATTCAGGTTTGTTGGCCAAAGGGCAGCGAAAATCTGCACAAACAAGAGTGATGCCAGCTGCATGTCGGCAAGCGCGCTGGCTCCAAATCCAACAAATGCGTAGTGCTGCTCGCTTATGTAGCCTTGTCCTTTGTCACGTGGTTCATTCCGCGCGTAGTTGGTCGGTCGCCTGTCGCTGTCAGCGTCGACATCCCCAGAAAATTCACAGTGTGCGATCAGCGGCAGTGCAAATGCACCTCCGCATGCTGATGTGGCCCACGCGAACGCCGATGTGGGCGACGACACAGGGATGCGCAGAAAGGACGTCTTTTCGCCCACAGCACCATTCAGGATTGTTGAATAAAGGGCAGCAAAAATCTGCACAAACAAGGGCAATGTCAGTTGCATGTGATTTGCACCACAATGATTTGCCTGATTTGATCCCGAATGAAATCAGTAATAGCCGTGACGCTCCGAGGTGTTGCAGTATGGTACGTCTTAAGCGCCTCTTGAAGAATCTGTCGCATAAGCATTGTAAGGATCTCCCTGTCGTTACGTTGAGGCACCAGCACGCATCTAGTGAACAGAGCAGTCTGTCGCTAACACTGGAGTACCCACAGCTCAAGCATACACTCCGTAATTGTTGTCTCATCGACAACTCCGACATCGTTGCTGGTAGACTCTGCAGGAGCCCCACTAAAGGTTGTTTTTACGTCTGGCATGTTCAGTCCTAACTTCTTTGCTTCTGGCAATCAAATGTTAGCTTGTCGCCACAATCAGGACATGTTTTTAACAAACTTGACTACACTCTTGTTCAGCATTTTAAAACATGAAGACGGTGCATGTTCTACCGTTTCTGCTCGGCGTTGCTAATAGCCTCGCACAGCTGCCGCTGAGCCTCTTGTTAACTGGAGAACGAAGCCGCGCGGTTATTGTATCACCCTATTGCCACACCAACAAGAGATACGTGGACATTTCCACTTACACATTTCCACTTACACTGATTGGTTCAGTCAATAATTGCAGTCACCCAGTCAAAATAGTTCAACCAGTATTCCACATCTTCAGCAGCATCGCCGTGAAATGGGTTGGGTGTGTGAAGCCTGTTCAGACGCTCTGTACAGCAGCAAACGTGTCATGGTCATGCTAAATTTGGGTTGCAGATGCTGAAAACCTTTCCTTCGCCGAACTTGCAAATAGGCGGTATATAGCTCATTGACCTGGCAGGAGCCAGCTTCTTAAATATATAAAAGCAGACAATGCTCTACTGACGTCAGTTACTTATGGTCCACTACCAGTAAGCATAGCACTTCATTAACCCATCACGTCCACCAGTTTGTCACGAAAGGAAACGGCAAAGGGTTCGAGACATAGTGAACGACTCTTAAGTTATGCAGCAACGTCCACCAACTTTCTTTATTGCTTTCTCTTTATTTTCCAGAATAAAACGAGGAACATTGCATTCTGGATGGTCTACTGAGCTAAACGATCCTATGAAACAGCTTGACTAGGGCGCAGAAGACCAATGACAAGGCTAGAAGTGACAGCTGAAAATATTTGCACCAAATGTAAGAGTCATTATCACACATCGTAGAAAAAAATATTTATAAAAACAAAATATGAAACTCTACCAGTATGAGCATAAAAGGAACAATATTTTTGAATTAACAATTGTCTATTAACATAAACATTAACAGAATACTTAAACAATTTACAGAAAACAATGTGTTATACAACAAGTACAAAGACATCAATGTTGCACCTGGCTCCTCTCATAATCATATGGTGTTTTGTAACATTCAACCCCACACAACAATCTATCAATGTTACACCTGTTTTCTAGCAGTAACCTACACGAAACGGTAATATCCACAAAATATATGAAAGAAAAAGCATGGTACCTAACCGTGCACTAAGGTATTTACTGAAATGTTGTACAACGTGATGAATATTAGAATTGTATGAATACAATAGGAATTCAGAAATATTTCACCTAATGTCGCTAGCGCAAGTTTATGTCAATGTTTCTGCTTGTTTAAAATTCATGGGAGAACATATTTGAATGACTGAACTTTAAAGTCAGTGCGTAAACGTAGTAGGTGCCTGCCTCCTACATTCCGAACACTGATAGAATGAATGTAGCGTTGCAATGCAGCAGTTACCTCAATCAATGGTTTAAACTAAGAAAAGCAGGGGTAAAATAATCGCAGGATGCGGAACACATATCTATATTCTTTTTAATTTATAATGTACTTGCGAAAATTCGTTTATGTCTGTGAGAAATAATCAGTGTTGACAATCTGACAGACAGCTTTTTTTCTGCAAAAAGCAATAATCTGTTGATGTTATGGTTAGTAGAAGTAAGCGATGCCAGACTGCCGTGATGTATATGTGCCTGAAACGGAGCCAAATATATGCGGACTTTTATTTGTGTAGGGAAGATTTCTCGGCAACTCGACAGAGCTGCCACTTAAAGTTTCCTGCAAATGACTTACGTTAAACTCCCAACTCAGATGTGATGAAAATGTTACACTATTATTTTTATGGTCACCTACAATAATTATTTCTTGCTCTGCACAAAAAATAATTCGCTTGAAGATCAGAATCTTACTTCTAGCTTTATATATTGGTACGGTATGAGTCGAGCCATGTTTTGGGGAGAATGGTGGAGGAAGGGGACGTTACTTGGTTAGGTCTATGTTCGTCATTATCGCCGATCATCGCCTGATCTCTCTGTAAATAAACATGGTTAAACTGAATCTAACCATAACAGTTTTATAGTGAAGGCGCTGAGTACCTTACCAAGCAATATGGTGCTGCAATAACCTCAGCTACGCCGAGGCCGCCGCATTGCTGGGCCACCCCGTTACCGCTGGTAGTAGAGATGTTTCACGGCGAAGACGGAACCCTGAACCACGCAGCTGGCGACACTGCACCACCAATTCTAGCGACACCTTTACTGCCGACCTCAGCCACGGCTGGTCTTTGGCAGTGTCAGCATCTGATAGAGCCTCGTCCTTTCGTGGGCAAATCTGGTGAGGACATGGACGAGTGACGCAAACATTATTAGCGGTTGAGCAACTACTACTCTTGGGACGCGGCAACTCAAATGACTAACGTGGAACAACGAAATTTTTCTTCAAAAGAATGGTGTGTCTATAGGCTCATGTATTGCCCCACTGTTGAGTGACCTCTATCTAGCAAAGCTAGACAGAGCTCTTAACGCACGGCTCACTGGTAGCAGTGTTCTGAAAACCTTCCGTTTTGTAGATGATTATCTTGTGATTCTCAAGCGCAATGCAGATAACTTTCAAGTTGCAACAAGTCACCTCATATCTTTATTTAAAGAGTGCCTGTCGCCTCTGTGTATCACACATGAAATGCCAGAAGACAACAGCATTCGTTTTTTAGATCTCAGACTAACATTTGCCAATCAACATTCATGTTGGATGTACGAACCACGAGCACAAAAACCGTTGTTGCCGTACACATCGTCACACACAAAATTAGTCAAGCGAAGCATTGTTCAAACATGTCTTTCCAACGCATTAGATAAATCTTGTCACCACGTTGTCACTAGAAGTTTCTTGGCGCAGATTCGTCGGCTCGAAGCAGCAGGTTATCCACAAAAGCTGCTCACATCGGTAGCGGAAGTAATTTACAGGAAAAAGAAGAAAAGCTGCCAGGAAAATGTCCAGCAGGCAAGCATGGAAACCGGTCGAGGCAAGAAGATTTCGGTTATACCATACATGCATAATATTTCACATCGTCTCAGAAAAATAGGGCAACAGTGCGGCGTTCGAGTGGTTTTTTCAGCACCTCACAAATTGTCATATCTTTCGCGTGTCACCTGTCCTGTTAAAAAAAGGAAACACCAGTGCACTACCAAGCATCGTAATAAATTTTTAGAATGTTCACATAATGTCATTTATCGCATTCCACTTTCATGTGGGTGTTGTTATATAGGCCAAACTGGAAGGTGTCTAAATGACCGCCTCCGAGAGCACAAGAATAATGTGCGCAACGCCAAAGAAGGTTTTTTGGCCATTCATTGCAGTTCCTGCGGTTGCACACCCCTGTTTGAAGAAACAACAATCATCGGTAGACATCAGGACATGCGTACTCGTGAAATCATTGAAGCCGCTCATATCGCAAAAGAAGGGTCGCTATGCATCAGTATGGCTTCCATCGGGTTATCGGCCAAAGAATTATCTTTTTTAGAAGAGCGCGTGTAACAATAACATGGAAGTATCCTTGTCATGCTGTAATTTCTTCAGTTTTCTTGTTTCTGTTATTTTTTTCCGTATATATTTCGCTTCTGTGTTAATAAAAATTCAGTTGCTAGTCAGCGCTTGTCTGTGTCCCCTCTTTAGTATTCCCGTCTTGTGTTCGCGCTGTACGTTTTTCATCAGACTAACGTGGTGTTCTTCTTGAGGAGCACGGCGCTCACATAGTATGAGAATAATGAGGACACTCTCACAACGTGGGAATGCTTCGTGTCCGAAATAAAGAAGTGTTTCGGGGACACCTTGGCACAAAGGAAGCAAGTGGAACAAACGCTGCTGCAAAGAGCCGAAGTATTGGCGAAGACAGCATTGGTACAGTACCCGATGTCATACAGCACTGTCGCACTTATGAGACGCAGAAGATGAGGCGCATTGCTCCTAAGTTTGGTCGATTACGTAATGTGACCACGGTAGCGAGTGTTGACGCAACTACGCGCCTTCTGATCTTGCGTCCACAATACGTGAGATCGTGCGTGAAGAACTCAGTCGACACATTCTCGCGACGCCTTGCGAAGATACATCCTTGCCAGCATTCTGGTTCTATTGCTGCAGTAGGCATCGAGGAGTATGACTACGTTTTCGGCACACCACCGACGCTGCAGTGCAGTCCCTACCAAGACACCAGACACCAGCACCACTCCAGTTACCCTCGACAGCTGGCCGCCGCCTATTAGAACCCGAACGAACACGCACTTGTGTCACCACGCCCTCGCGATGCTTTCCAAAATGCATATCGTCGACCTCCTGTGTGCTACAGCTGTGCTGCTGCAGGGCACATTGCTCGGTTCTCCCGTCGGCAGAGAAAGATGACATCGAGATACAACCCATTGTCGAGACCTCCTCGCGGTGGCCACAGGTATTATGATGATCCTTGGTGGTCCACGTATCCCAATAGCACGCTACGACATGAGAGCTGGTGTGGAACCTCCCCCGCTTCTGACCGTAGCTTGACACCTTCGCCTGGCCGAACGCATCGCTCTCCTTCACCTCTACGGTTGCAGTCACCACAACCACCGCAGGGAACCAGCTGGCGCGGCTGATAAGCCGAATGCAACGGTCTTCCTACATGCCTTTATGTACTTGAAAATCTGTATGAATTCACCATGATATGTTTTTCTATGACTGTGTTCGTAAATGTTATGAACTGTTCACAAAAAATGTCTTTTGTGTAAGAAAAAAAGCAACTATTTGTCGTGCTTTCTGTTTGCAACACACGTTGCTGTCGTCAAGCCGCTATGATAGCGGCTTTTCGCTCCTGTCCTGGCATTTGTTTCGACATGAAGGCTTAAATTAAGAATATGAATCTGAATCTGATGAATCAGTTGACGTTTATATCGGATTTATAATTCAAAATGAATGAAGCCGCGATATGAATGATCTGAATGTCTTCTAAAAGGTTTATACTATATCACCACCACACATGAGCCAATGTTTGCTTGAGTTGATATAGCCCAAGAAAGACCGAAAAACATTTGAAAATTTTTGATGTTACCATTTGGGATAGGGTAAATTGCAGCAACAATTTGCGAGTCTGTTCTAGGTGTTAGATTTCAAAGACATCGGTATTAAGAGGACATCACTGGCAGGCGGCGTCTGCAGAGCTGTCGGGAACGCCCGTGCTAAATCTTTCTATTGCCTATCGAAACAGCGAATAGACTCCAGTGTATTCCAGTGTGTTTCAGCGCGCTGGGTGACACTGTGAACGCTGAACTAGGTGTCCAAGTTTTGAACAACAGTGTGCTGGGAGCCACTGAGGCACACTCTACAGAGTGACTAAGTGTCTTTAAGCGCGCTAGAAGGCACTAGTCACGCTGTAGTCTCTACCCGCCACTGGAAGAGTTAGCAATGTATTAGAAGAAATTTGTGGCGATTGGTGCACTTTCTGTAAGACTTGCTATTGAAGTGCAAGATGCTGAGCGTAAAATTACACCGAACGTTATGGTATTCTAATCTCTGTTCTACAGATATATATAGGCAACATAACTGCGAGTGCGTATAAGCAATCATCTGTCAAGCTTGTGCGTCAGGGGCAGCGCCAGGATTTTTTTCTGGAAGGGGGGTTGGGTGGACGACAATTGTATTGTTTTAGGGTGGCGGGGAGCCACAGGCGTGATGCGCCGTGTTTTGGCTATAATTGCTCCTGATAGAGAGAGAACGGGACATGCAAGAATTGGGGGGAGGGGGGTGAAGAGCACCTGCCCATCCGTACCAGCCCCCCCCCTGGCGCGTGTGTACTTTTTTTAAAGTAAGATCAAGTTTTTGTGAATGTATTTCAGACACATACGTACCCAAACAATGCCACGCTTCGCGTTTATTATCCTCATGCATACCCCAGTGACACATGCCCATTATGTGGAAACACGGCGACACTCGCACTCATGCTCTGGGAGTGTAGAACAACTCCCCAAGACTCTCTCTCAAACAAGTGGGAGAGGTCCCTCAAGAGCGCACTTCTCGCCGACCAGCAATGGGCCGTCCAGCAGGCCCACGAAGCGGCCGCCAGGTACTTGCTATCGGTTCCTACGTGGGAGACGCCCACTACGCGCTAAGCGCGTCCTGCAGGACTGAAATGAAGTTTTTTTGTTCTATTCATAAACCGTATTGATTTAATCAATAATTAGCAGCGGAGTATGATAGTAACATAAATCTGATAATAAAGATGCGCCAACTCTAGCAGTCAGTCATTCCGGCTCGTACCGCAGACAGCCGCATGTCCATAGCAGAAGTTGGCCGCTGCAATGCCGAATCTCGGAGTCTTTACCTTCTCATTTGTGTGGTCAAAGGTGAAAATATGACCTCTCATTGTTTGATTGATATGTAGGGTTTAACGTCCCAAAACCGCCATATAATTATGAGAGACGCTGTAGTGGAGGGCTCCAGAGATTTCTACCACCTGAGGTTTCTTAATGTGAACATAAATCGGAGCATTCTGGCCTACAAGATTTCTGGAAATGCAGCCGCTGCAGCCGGGATTCGATCCGGCGACGTGCAGGTCAGCTGTCGAGTACCTTAGCCACTAGACCACCGTGGTGGGGCTACGACCTCTCATGCATAAATCATGATCCTAACTACAATTTAATGGTTATGAGACTCTTCACAACTGAATATTCACCGTATTGAAAGCGACTTTGGCAGACGATGTAAGGCCCTAAGCCTAATGGTCGTTTTGGCTAGAGAGAACTGATGCAGCTGTCGCACACGGAACGTAAACGAGGAGAATAGAAAATGCTTTCAAACAAATGACGAAATCTGTTGTGTTCAGTCAGCAGTTCAGATGAACGCTGCTTTCGACATAGGTAAGACTAACCACATAGCGAGTCACTGAAATTCTCGTAACAGATCTTTTGGCAGGCTAATATTGTCACACGCTACAAAAGTTCTTCAACTCTGAAGAACTAAGCCGGTGGGGAGACGCACCAAAAGCTGCCAATATGGCTGCTTCAATAACCAACTACAACTAGCCAGAGCACGCTCTGCCCCAGAACATCGTCTTCTATTCTAGTGAGCAGCCATAGCTTGCGCTCGCCGTACCTAGCAGCCAAGAGGCACTATTCTCCCTCTGAAAAAAAAGGCGTCCCTGTGATGCTCAGAAAGTACAAATGCAAAGTCGGGGCGAACAAACACAAAATACACGCATACACAAAACAGCAATAAGGTTCATGCGCAGTTGCACTACCGCGTGAAGTACGGCTTCAGTGGGACTACGTGCACAATCTCCGAGGAGTGCCATCGATGCCGTGGCGAGAAGGCGCCGTGAGGGACTACCTCATAGTTCACATCGCTCACGCGTCGCAACACTTTGTACGGTCCGAAGTAGTGACTGAACAGTTTTTCTGACAATCCCTGGTGTCGGACTGGAGTCCACAACCAAACTTGATCAACTTGATTGTGTTCAACTTGTCGATGGCCAGCGTTTTAGCGGCATGCATCTGTACTCTGCTGGCGCGTAACGTGTAGGCGTGCTAACTGGCGTGCTTCTTTGGCGTGCTGGGTAAGCTTCATAGTGTCAGGAGGAATCAAAGCGTCGCAATTGAGTGGAAGCATGGCATTCAGCGTAGTCTGGACATCACATTCATAGACAAGACGGAAAGGCGTGAATCACGTAGTTTTCTGGACGGCAGTATTGTACACGAATGTGACGTATAGTTGCACCTGGTCCCAGGTTTTTTGGTGAACATCTACGTACATGGAAAACACGTCAGCGATGGTCTTGTTAAGTCGCTCTGACAAGCCGTTGCTCTTGGGATGATATGCCGTGATCTTGCGATGGCTCATGTAACCGAGCTTGAATACTTCATCAATGAGCTGGGCAATGAATGTTGTTCCCCCACAGGTTGTGGTGGACATTTCGACCCAAGCCACAACCATGGAACAAGTGTGGCAGCAGTGCCCTCCTGTGTGCGACCCGTAAGTGAGTGTCCCTTCATCTGTAGGGCGGATCAGAAGTGCAGGAAGCAGCATCAACATCGAGTCTCTCTGCGACCTCATTCGATCGGTGGTGTGCGACGAACTACAAATGTATCAGTGCAAGTCCCAACCAACTGCAGGTTGAATTTGCAGCCTCGTCAAAAAAGAAGTATGGCATCTTATCAAAGTGCCGCCTTCCAGTTATGTCCCGCCTGTCCCGACGTAGCCACATCGTGTATAACACTTCATTGGGTACGACACCGCCTCTGCGCAAAGCGTGTATAATACGCAGAAGCTATCAGTTGATAGATTCCTGCTTCACAAATTTTGTTAATTCGATCCCTCAGGGTGCACTTCCTTCGCTGCAGCCTAAACAGCACTTGGAAAACCGCCAGCCGCTTTTCAGAACACCGTCTTCTATTCTAGCAGGCAGTAATGGCTTCCGCTCGCCGTACCTAGCGGCCAATTGGCCTTACACAGTAGAGCGCTGCTGCAGCACTTGTTCCATGGTTGTGGCTTCGGTCGAAAATTCCGCCATGGTCTTCGGGGGACAGTGAACGAGGCCAGCGAAAAGCTGCTCTTTCACTCGTCGCATTAAGTGACGGACTCCTTTTTCTTCTGTCATGCCAGGGTCGGCTAGACGAAAGAGACCCGTCATGTCCTCGACGTACATAATTTCACTTTCATTCGGCATTTGGAGGCGCGACTGAATAGCTCGCTCGGCTCAATCACGGTGACCAGAAGTGGCCCGAATTGCCAGCAAGTATCGATAAAAGACGCCCCAGGAAGCAAAAGCCTCACGGTTTTCGTACCAAGTACGAACGCCGTCCTCCAATTGAAATAAACTTTCCTCATTTTGTCGAAGTCAGTCAATCCATTGTATTCGGAGACCCGTTTGAATTGAGTGAGCAAGTCTTCGATATCCTTCAAGACGGAACCATGAAACACCTATGGCACACGTGACTTCCACAGCGTACGAAGCTTGGCTGCAGCGCCTTCCAGTGCGTTAGAGGCTGCAGCGCCTTCTCTAGCGTTCGGGAGTATGACAGACGTCATCTCGAGAAGAGGTTCACGCTCTGGAGGTAGTTCTCGGAGTCTTCGGCTTGAGCAGTAAGCAGGTGTTGTCAATGCAGGTACAGGACTACCTGAAGATGTTTTCAACATCGACTTGGGGTGACCCAGCAGCTTCTTTATTTGTCACGTGCTACGAAAAGTCTCCAATTCGGAAGAACTGAGCCGGCGGGGAGACGCATCGAAAGCTGGCAAGATGGCTGCTTCAATTATCACCAACAAATAGCCAGAGTGCGTTCTATAAATAAATATGCTATAAGTTGTAAATCATGACATTCTGGTCATACATGTAATGATTTTTATGTGATGACTTCTCAAGTATCTTCTTCATACAGTCATGTCATGCCATACCATGTTTGCTATCGATACCATTATCCAAACGGCCAGGAGAGCTAAAAGTGGTAGGGTGGCTAGATAGATAGATAGATAGATAGGTGAATAGATAGATAGATAGATAGATAGATAGATAGATAGATAGATAGATAGATAGATAGATAGATAGATAGATAGGGGCTCGAATTAGCCGAAGTTCGCTAAAAAGTGCTTCGCTTATAAAACGCCTCCTACTGCTGCTCAAGCGACAATAAGGATGCGCGAACAGAGGAAACATAAAAATTACTTACCATTTGTATTCTTGATAGTGCCACGAATGTGGAGTGCCCATAAGGTGCTTGGTTGTAGACAGCGGCATGCTGTCATGCTCGCTTGAGTCACGGGGCCATGTCCACACCATCGCACTCGGATTGCGGTGCCTTACACTGTTGTCAAACCACAAACTTCACGTCCAGCGACGAGAACACAAGAACGCGTACGCAAAACACACGCGCACTACACCGCGACACATAGCGGTGCAGCTCAAATGCGTCGCTCAGAAAGCGAATGTTATCCCGTGACGGCTTTGCTTCGCTATCGCTCACGCACGTCACTGGGGTAAGTTTTTTTTATTCTTCGCTGGCATTTCGGAACTTGAGCGGCTCTTCTAACGCGTGTACTTTTTTCTTTTTTATTTCTCCGTGTGCGTCGCTCTTCCTCTCACGAGGTGCAGTCGCTGTTCAAAGATCGAAGCAGAGATCGGTCGAAGGGCAGATTTTACTTGCCTCCTAGCAACCGCTTCAGAAGAATACTTTATTCGTTTTTTTATCAACGTCTCCTCAACGCCTGGTTTTATTCGGCGCGTTGATGCACGCCGCGCTTGCCCGATACGTTACCAAAAGGATAAACTGAGTGTGCATGCGGTGCTGAGCGACCGCATCAAAGGTCGGCAGGCTCTTTGTTTAGCATTATTTTGATTTGATGGTACAAAAACTTAAGCGAACTTATTCTGTGTTCGCAGGGCTGGTTGAACCCGAGCCTAACTGACTGAAGTGTGCCCTCTGCAGCTTTCCGAACAACACATACTCTTTGACAATATAAACAAAAGAATAAGTTATTAGTGAATTTTGAATTCGCTGATCGTTTTGGTAAATTTGCGTTTTCGTGTGACAACGCATTTCTTCCTCCAGCCCAGCAGAATGCACGCCGGCCAACACTGAAGGCTACTTGCAGAGAGCTCCAGACACAATTAAAAAGAAAGATGCCAGAAGAGGTGAAATGGGAGTTTTCTGGTAGTCTTGTTCGTGATGAATTACCTCGGATCGGGAATTTATCTCATTTCTCTCCTCATTATTCCACATTATTTCATATAGAATTAAAATTGGGGTCGCAGAAACATACCCATCTTTTTCTTTGCTACACCCTATGAATGTAGAAGTGTGAATAAAGGTAATATCACGCACCCAAAACGCCCAAGTCGGCTAGTTTGTGTTTACAGTGCAGCAGAATTTATCAAAAAGGCCTACGACCATCGAGCGAGCACAGCCGCAATAGCACTGATACCAAGCCCAACGGAACAACGTAGCAATCAGTGTTTCTGATTGTACTACCGGCAGTGAGTGCTCTCTGAAAGAGCTCATTCATGAGGCCGTTCATGAGGAGATCACGGACTTCTTTGTGACTCTGTAAGAACAAACCGTAACTGCTATGGTTTCACGAAAAAAAAACTCTCCAGGCATCTTTGTTGCCCGAATCACTGTCATACCAGTGGTGTGTAAACTACGCACAGCCCGTCCGTCAACCTATTTCGGTGTCGCCCAACTCGCCACCACTGTCTTATCGTAACGTCACCCTAGGGTCTTACAACGAGCTATTCACCACAGCACGCAACTGACCGCCGCTGTATCCACTGTCTAGTGTGCTGACATAAATGCCGCTGTACTCTCAGGTGACATCTGAATCTTGATCCAAAGGATGCCGACCAGTCATTCAAAAGGTGGACTTATGTCGCACCGTCGACCATCACCCACTTATCTTCAATTACATAGAAGCAGGCCATGTTTTACGCGTTGTCCCGTGCCGCGACAACAGACAGGAGAACTTTCTATCAACCTCACCTCGTGCTTATGTCGATAACCACTGTCACAGCAATTTAGGTGCGCAAGAAAAGGGACGCGATATGCCATATTGCCCATCCCGCTGTCAATCGGCAGCATCAAACTAGCCGCACACCACAGTTACGCCGCGACAGTCCTGAACAGATCGCTTACCCTTTCTTAATTGTAAAATCGTCGAACGATAAATTGATTATTCGTAATCAGTGTACACCTGTTAAATACTCTAAATAACCAATTACCACTCTTCGATTTTAACTCAATTAGTTTCATGACGATATGGCATTGTACGAGGTAATGGTAAAGGTATTCAAAAAACAGCAAGAAAATAAGTAATTCAACAAGCAAAACTTCACTATATACGATATTATCTGCGTGGGCGTGACAACTTCAATAGAATAAGAACCTAATACACAATCATTCATACCATACTGCATTGTACATGACGATAGTTATAGCGCGTGAACAGAAAGACGGCAAGAGACAACAAAGACACGAGCGCTAACTTCAATCTAAGTTTATTGCGCAGAGCGTAAAAACATAAAAAGAAGACAGTAAACCATGTGACAAAAACCAAATGGCACACAGAGCCATGCCTGACTAAGGAAGAAACAAAAGCAGAGAAAAAGACGAAGAAAGGTCTATAGGAAAACGGAACTGAAAATTAAGAGTAACATACCTAATTGGGTTCACCGAAACCTTCGAGGAACGTTAGTTCCTTCTCGGACAGTGACACGAAGGGCTTGGTAATGCATGACGAATGTTCTCGTGCCATCTGCGCAGCCTCGACGATAACTCGGGTGCGCTCATCGCTGTGCTTACACAACGTCACTGTGTCCTTGAAAAGGGGCACACAATTGCTTTCAGTGCAGTGCTGAGCAAGAAAAACCATCTTTCCCATTTTCAACATTGGTAGCGTGTTCTCTCAGTTGATGCTTGAGGTACCTTCTGGTCATTCCGACATAACAAGCACCGCAGGAAAGGGGGGTACTATAGACAACTTACCGGGAGCATGTCACATACCTGTTTTCATGCTTAACTCTACACTCAGTCGAAGACTGTTTTTCAAGGAGTTTGTACATTTGGAGAAACTGATTAACTTGAATGGTGCGGAGAACAGAGCACCAACTCCCGCACGTTTCCCATTTTCTCGAGCCCGTGTGATATCTGGTGTTTTGATGGAACAACGGCTATCTTTTCACAATCTGAATAGTGTTTCTAGGATCCTGTCTCTGTCTCTGCTCTGCCCAATTGGTCCGCAATATGGTATCAGCAACAGAAGCGATAAACACCTTAGGAAAACTCGACGTCTTAAGCCGGGACTGTTGAGCTTTGAAGCTCGCAGAGATGTTGTGAACCCATGATTTGTTCAAGCATTCATAAACGCACGTCAGTGCTATTCCTCGCTTTACAAACTTGCTGTGAGGGGCAGAAAAAGAAAGTGAATGTTTCTGCGCACGATATTTGTAGCACGAATATTATGCTGTGTGCTAAAATTAATATTCAATCCAAAAAAAGCGTAACTTCTCATTTTCGAGCATTTCATGCGCCACCACAAGAGGTTTTAAACAATATTCAAACACGCCTATCGTTTGAGCCGCATTCGATTGGAACATAGAGGGGTTAAAAATTATAAGAACCAAGAAATTATCCACGTATGTGAGTGCTTTACCAATATCCTTGCCCTCTTATTTTTCCTGCCATTTTTCGCACAATTTTTCCAATAGTAAATCAATGAGTACAGTTGCTGTGCATGATCCAAATGACCCACCTTTTCTCTGCAGATGAATGAAGTCATTTTTTTGAATGAACGTGGATGTAAGGTACAGCAAAACAAGGTGAAGGGTCTATCGCGTAGTTATGCCAGTTTTTATTTGGATTTCAATTCCATGAAAACTTCGGTGTTATCTCTTATACATTTTAATACCTAATCGTGAGGCAGTGAGTACTATAGGTCTTTTATGTCAATTGAAAAACCGAACACATTAGTTTGATTTGACTGTTTGAAAATTTGTATATGTGCCTCGGAGTTTTTGATCAGAAATGGGTTATCGACCATTAGACACTTTAGACGGGTCTGAATAAACAAGCCGAGTTGCTTTCGCCACGTTCCCATTTCTGTCACAATGATTCGAAAGGGCATGCCGACTTCATGTGTTTTGGCGAAAATCATTTTAAGACGATTTTTCTCGTTTTTACTGATATTTTGACATATACTTGGCTACCGTTCTTACTCTATCTAGACGAATTTTAGTACAATATTTCAGTGCAACAGAGCCAATAGCTCTCACCGTCTTTTCTAAGTACAACCCATTAAGACAAGCTAAGTACAAGCCATTCTTCTCTTTTTTCGTCGTTCTGTTGGCTCGCAAAATCTATCATCACGCCAAACAAATAGCCGAATCTACTTCACTTTTAGGTTACAGTTCTTGTTATTCGGATTTTTGTTGTGTTTTTTATCATCAATCAGTCCTCATAGTCCCCAGTAAAGTCTCCATTAGCCGTGGGCGCACCTTCCCCTTCTGCATTCACACCAAGCACCTGCATCTGGACGTAAAAGCGTTGTTAAGAGGTTACCACCCCTCTATTGGCCTTGGTACACTGGTGTGCAAAACTGTGTGGTCTGAATGGCACCGACAATAGTGCACGTATCGCGATGCCCTGTTTGTACAGGTTCTACAAACGGATCTCCCATCGAGAGTGAAGAAATTAAGATGTCGAGAGTACTGCGACCGAATAGAAGACAATGCAAACAGCTTGTGATCGCGTGAGCTAACTAGCCATAGTGCGCAGTTCCCATCGAAGTCCCGCCAATCGGGTGTTGTCAACTCTTGCTAATATTTCGTCCTCTCAGACTACGTTCACAACACTCTTACCCTAGATCTAAAGTTCACCGTAGACATAGAGTAATATACACACGAGCTTCTTTCAATGATGTGCTCTGTTGCTTGTAGCACCTCACCAGAGGAGTCGGACCGATGCGTCTCAGAAGGCGTCGACGTGCTCCTACGGGGTAAGCCTACCAGCACCAGCCTTCCGTTACTGAAGACGACCAAGTTTCTTAGAGAAAATGAACTTTGAGCCGTGCCATCTGATAAGGAGGGTGTTTCACTGTTTTTCCTGATTGCTTGTACGTAGAAAAGGTCGTTAGAGCTATTGGCTGTGTTTTCAAATGTTTTACTGACGTTCTTATTATATTGAGAAAAAACGCAAGCAAATAAAATTGTCGTAAACTAGAGTTGAAACAGCTAGAATATAATATCAGTAAAAGCGACAAAAATGCGCTCATCTTGGTTTTTTTCGCCAAACACATAAAGTCGACATGCCCTTTCGAGTCATCGTCGCAGAAAGGGAAACGTGGCAAAAGCGATTCGGCTTGTTTATTCAGACCCATTTAAAGTGTCTAACGATCGATGACCCATTTCTGGTGAAAAACTCACTGGCACTGATATAGTTTTTCAAACAGTCAACTCAAACTATTCGGTTTTTCGATTCACATAAAGAACCGATACTACTTAGTCACTGCTTAACAATGAGGTATTAGAATATATAAGAGATAACTTATAGGTCTTCAGGGAATGGAACTTGCAATTAAAAACCGGCATCATTGCGCGAGATTTTCTTGACCTTGTTTTGCTGTACTTTACCTTTACGTTCGTTCAAAAAATGATTGCATTGATCTGCAGAAAAAAATTTGTGCCAATGGGCTCATGCATAGCGACTCCACACAGTGATCTGCTATTGACAAAAGTGGGCTAAAAACTGCAGAAAAAACTAGAAGGCACACATGTCGTCAAAGTATTCATATACGTGGAGGATTTAATGGTTTTTTATTTTTGTAAACTCTCTTTGTTCGACTCAAATGCGGCTCAAACGTTAGGCGTGTTTGAAGATTGTTTAAAGCCTCTTGCGGTGACACATGAAATGCCCAAGAATGACAAGGTACGCTTTCGAATCTAATATTATTATTTAGTACACAGGATATTTGTTGGGTTTACGAACCACGTGCGCAGAAACCTTTACTTCTTTTTTTTTTCTCTCTCACACAAGTTAGTAAAATGAGGCATAGCACCGACCTGCCTTGGGAATGCCTTGAACAGGACGTGCGTCCCTAACACCTCTGCAAGCTTCCAAGCTCAAATCTGCCGACCTGTGGCTTTGGGTTTTCATGAAGCGTTTATCGCTTATTTTGCTGAGACTCTACTGCGGACCAATAATGCAGAGCAGAGGCATGGGAAGGATCTGAGCAACACAGATACAGAGTGTGAAAGGATAGCTGTTTGTTCCGTGGAAACACCAGATATCACACAGGCTCAAGAAAATCAGATATCATACGGGAGTTTGTATTCTGTTCCCTTCACCTTTCAAATTATTCAGTCTGTCCAAATATAGAAACGCCTTGAAAAAACATTCATCCACTGAATGTAGAATTAAGCATAGAAACAAGTATGTGGCATGCTCCCGGCATGTTGTATATAGGACCTGCCTTTTTTGAGGTGCTTTTTGTGTGGAAACAACTGGAAGGTGTCTCAGAGATTGACTCGCAGAACATGCTAACAATGTTATAAACAGAAAAGCTGGTTTTCTCGCTCAGCACTCCAATGAGTGCCACTGTATGCCCTTTTTCAAGGATACAGTGACGCTGTATAAGCACAGGAATGAGCGCACCCGAGATATCGTCGAGGCCGTGCAGAAAGCTCGCGAACAGGTGTCATGCATCAGCGAGCCCTTGGAGTTTCTGTCCGAGAAGGAACTAAGGTTTCTTGAAGCCTTCGGTGCGTGCAATTATTTATATTATTTTTACTTTTACTTTTCTGTTTCGTTTTCCTATAGAGTTTTTTTTTTGCCTTATTCTGGGCTTCTGTTTTTTCCCTCACTTAGGCATCGCGCTTTTTGCCTCATCGTTTTTGTCATGTCGTTTACTTCTGCTTCACCTGTTTTTGTGATCCGTGCAATCAACTCAGTAGGAAGTTTGCGCCCGTGTCCTTTTTTTCGCTTTGTCGTCGTTCTGTTTTCGCGCAATAACTATCGTCATGTCATACCAACTAGCCCGAAATGCCACACCAATAAGTTACATTTCTAGTCATTCGGGCCCTTTTTTGTGTGTTTCTCTTCACCAATGAGTCCTTATAACCCTCATCAGGATCTCCATTTGCTATGCGCGAACCTTATATATTCTCTTCAAGCACCTGCCTCTGGACGTTAAAGCCTTGTTTGAAGGTTACCACTCTTCTGTTGACCGTGGTATACGGGTGTGCAAAATTCTGAGGTCTTAATGGCAACGACAAGAGTGCACGTACCGTGATGCCCTGTTTGTGCAGCTTCAAGTGACAGACCTTTCACCGGCAGTGAAAACATGTGGATGGCATGAATACTGCGACCAAATCGAACACACTTCAAACAGCTTGTGGTCAGGTGTGAGCTGACTAGCCTTCGTGCGCAGTGCCAAACCATGTCCCGGCAATCGGGTGTGCTCCACTCTTGCAGTGTCGTCGTCCTCCCAGACTACGTTCACAACACTCTTACCCTAGATCCGAAGTTCGCGGTTGAACGAGAGGGGTCTGCAGTGTAGCTTCTTTCAATGGTGCGCTCTCTTGCTGGCCAGCCTCACCAGAGGATTCGGACTAATGCATCTCAGAAGGCGTCGACCTGCTCCTACGATGTAAGTCTATTAGCACAAGCCTTTCTTTGCGGAAGACCGCCAAGTTTTTGAAAGACAATGAACTTTGTGTCCTACCATCAGATATAGAGGGGAATTTCGCGGTTCTTCCTAATTGTTGTGCCTATAAAACGCGGTCACAGCTTTTCGCTCTGTTTTCAAATGTTTTACCGACATTCATCTAGATAGAGTATGAAACAAGCCAAGGAAAGCTGTGGTAAACTAGAGTTGAAACAGCTAGCACAGCATGTTAGTAAAAGCGACAAAAATGAGTTCAGCATTTCTTTCCGCCAAAACACATAAAAACCACATGGCCTCCCGAGTCACTGTGACAGAAAGTGGTACTTGGCAAAAGCAACATTCAGATTCACCTAAAGTGCTAAACGATCGGTGTTTCATTTCTGATCAAAAGCTCACAGGCACTGATAGAATTTTTTAAACAGTGTAATCTAACTAGTGTATTTGACTTTCAATTGTCATAAAGGACCTATACTACTCACTGCCTCACGATGAGGTATTAGAGTGTATAAGAGATAAGGTAACAGTCTTCAGGGAATTGAACTTCCAAATAAAAACTGGCATCAATGCGAGAGATTTCCTTAACCCTGTTTTGCTGTACCTTATCTTTACGTTCGTTCAATAGAATGATTGCATTGATCTGCGGAAAACAATGTGTGCCGATTGACTCATGCATAGCTACTCTACACAGTGATCTGTTGTTGGCAAAAATGGGCTAAAAACTGCAGAATAGGTTAGAGGGCACGCATGTCGTCAAAGTATTCATATACGTGGAGGATTTTATGTTTTTTTAAATTGTAACCTCTGTTTTTTCGACTCGAATACGGTTCAAATGATAGGTGATTGATATAAGGGGTATATATGATTATGAGAGACGCCATAGTGGAGGGCTCCGAAAATTTAGACCACCTGGTGTTCTTTAACGTGCACCCAAATCTGAACACACTGGCCTACAACATTTCCGCCTCCATCGGAAATGCAGCTGCTACAGCCGGGATTAGAACACGCGACCTGCGGGTCAGCAAACGATAGGCGTGTTTGGAGATTGTTTAAAGCCTCTTGTTGTGACATATGAAATGCCCGAGAATGACAAGTTACGCTTTTTGGATTTGAAATTGTTTTTAGCACACAGCATATTTGTTGGTGTTATGAACCACGCGAGCAAAAACGTTTGCTTCTTTTTCTTCCGCTCACAGCAAGTTAGTAAAGCGAGGCATAGCAGGGACCTGCTTTGAGAAGGCATTAAATAGGTTTTTCGTTCAAAACAACTCTGCGTGCTTCAAAGCTCAGGTGTCCCGGCTTTTCACTTCTGGTATTCCAGAGGCGTTTATATTTTCTGATGCTGAGACTATCCTGTGGACCAACAGGGCAGAGCAGAAGCAAGAACAGGATCTGAGCAACACGGAGACAGAGCGTGAAATGATAGCTGTGTGTTCCGTACAAACAACAGATATCACACAGTCTCAAGAAAATAAAAAAAACTTGCGGGAGTTCGTGTTCCGTTATGTGCACCATTCAAACTATTCTGTCTCTCCAAATCTACAAAAACCCATGAAAAGCATTCATCAACTGAATGTAGACAATCATAAAAAGAGGTATGTGGCATGCTCCCGGGAAGTTGTTTACGAGATCCCCCTTTCCTGCGGTGCTTGTTATGTCGGAACGATTGGAATGTGTCTCAGGGATCGACTGAGAGAACAGGCCAACACTTAGAAACAGGAAAGATGTTTTTTTCTCAGCACTGCACTGAGTGCTACTGTGTGCCCCTTTTCAAAGACACAGTGACGCTGTGTAAGCACAGTAATGAGCACACCCGAGTTATCGTCGAGGCCTCGCTGATAGCACGCGAACACATGTCATTCATTAGCAAGCCCTCCATGTCTCTGTCGGAAAAGAAACTAAGGTTTCTCGAAGGTTTTGGTGCACGCAAGGAGTTATAAAAATTTTACTTTTGTTTCGTTTTTTATAGACTTTTATGAGATATGGTGTTTTTTGGCGCAAGGGCCATTTGATGGCCAAAGAGCGCCAGATCATGAGACAGGAATGTGGACAATGGTTGTGATTAGCGGCTGTATAAGGGCCATAGGAAGGAAGTATGTTTATTTACAGAAAGGCAGAGAGGTCGGCCTGAGCGATAGTTTGCTCTAGCCTGCTACTCTACACTGGGGGAAGGGAAAGGGGAAAAGAAAGATTAATGGATGACGATGTTGAGATAGAGAGGTGAGTATGTAGTGTTCTTTCTAGCTGAGACACATTTTAGAGCCGCGCACATAGTCCAGTTGTTTCTAAAAAGGTAATAACTGCTCTTGTGACCGCAGTTGCACTGTTGGTGTCTGGCCAAGGGCCCAACATGGTCTCATCAGTTAATGACCTACTGCGATACTGTTCAGTAGAAGAAATCAGTGTTTGTCGTTCACGTGTGTATGCTGGGCAGACACAAAATATGTGCTCGAGTGTTTCTGGCACATAACAGTGTTCACAATTAGGACCAGTGTCACAGCGACCGATGATGTGTGCGTAACGTCTAGTGTACGCTACACCAAGACGAATGCGGTGGATCATACTTGTGAGTTGCCGTTTCAATTTAGGAGGCATGCGGAACCTCATTTCCGGGTCCCATTTGTGAAGTCGCTGGTGTCGCCGTTCCGGTTTGGTCCAGTGCTGAAGTGTGTAGCTGCGCAACACGCAGCGAAGCAGGGCGTTCGTGTCAGCTCGTGAAAACGCAATGCGTACTTCAGGGGCACTGCTTAAGGCATTTTTAGTTTGAGCGTCGGCCTCTTCGTTTCCCATCACGCCGCAATGAGCGGGAATCCACTGGAAAGTTATAAGATGGCCATTTGTTGAAGCAACCTGAATAAGTTCTGTGATTTCTATTGCCAAGCTGTAATATGGACCTTGCTTCATGATGCAATTAATGGTTTGCAAAGCGGGTTTGGCATCACAGAAAATCGTCCAGGCTCGAGGTCGCTCTCCGGAAATAAACCTTATTGCCTCTCGGATAGCGACAAGCTCTGCGGCAGTTGATGTGCTTTTATGGTCCACTTTGAATCGTCGAGCGATATCCATGTCTGGGATGACAAAGGCTGCGGCGGAGGTGTTTGGCGTGGTGGAGCCGTCAGTGTACACGTGCAGAGAATCACTGTACGTTGTATAAGTGTGATATAGGGTCAGTTGTCTGAGGCCAACAGAAGAAATGAGCGACTTCTTCGTAATTCCAGGTATCATAAAAGAGATAGGTTGTTTAGGCTGAACCCATGGTGGCACTGCAGGGACATTTGGCGGAGAAAACCTTGATGGTATAATATTTTCATGCCGCAATATTACTTTTGAGAAACTGCAATCTGGGTGAGTGGCGGGTAGTACTGACAGTGGGTGCTGTCTGTGTCTGCTCAGTAATCGTAGGTGAACTCTAAGTGGCTCGCAAAGCATGTATACGCTGATGGGACAAGCCCATAAAATTCCTCGCAGTAAAGCGGGTAAAAACATACAAGTAATAAAATCATGACTATGCCGTGAAAGGTGTGCATGGTGTGAATAGGTGACAAAAGTTGGTGATAATGAAAAACGATGGTGGACATGTATGGCATTAGCACAAGTACCTCACACGTTAGTACCCTTGCGTGCAAGGGCCGTGAGGCAAGTGCTTTCCTGTGTAGCCACCGCAGCAAAAACCTCTCTAATAAGGTCGTGCCCGGGTATATGATATGAATATTATGAATTTCCTTTAAAAACGCTATTAATGATTTGTGACTAAAAAGCGGTTCCCTACCGACGAACATTGCAGGGTGTAAAGGTATATGTTGTCGGTAGGATAGTGGGAAGTGTTGTCTTCTTAGAGTGTCTAAATGTTTACATTGAATTAAAACGTGAAGAACTGTTAATGCCTGACCACATTTATCACACAATGGTGGATCACCACCGGACAAAAGATGTGTGTGTGTGTCGTGTATATGTGTCCTATCCTGAGTCTTGTTAGTGTTACCTCTGTTAGACGTGATTTTGATACTGGTGGCCAATGGCCAAGGTGTGGCTTGATAACGTGTAGTTTGTTTTGTGTGTGTGTATCCCACTTGCTCTGCCAGTAGTCCCTGAGGTTTCGTTTGAGAGACGGCTTCAGATCAAGGACCGGGATTGATATGGGTGTAGGGGCAGTGTTTTTGTGGACGGATGCAGCGAGCTGATCCGCCCTCACGTTGCCTTGGATCTCACGGTGCCCTGGCACCCAGCACACCACAACATGTTGGTTGAGTGTGTAGAGTGTGCAAAATATGGAGTAAAGTGAGACATGGACAGGGTTTTTTGTTTTTTAAGACTGTGCAGAGCCGTTACCACACTCAGGGAGTCTGTATAAATTACTGCTTTTTGTATTTGTAATTGTTTAATGTGTTTAGCTGCCACAAGTATCGCGTAAGCTTCCGCTGTGAAGATACTTGTGCCTGGATGTAGAGGGCCAGCATCCGAAAAGGAAGGGCCAACAGCAGCGTAGGACACAGAGGAGTTAGACTTAGAGGCATCTGTAAAAAAACTCAGGACGTGTGTATTTGTGTTGAAGTTCCAGGAAATATGTTCGGATATGGGCAATGGGCGCATGTTTTGTAACTTCTAGAAAAGACACATCGCAGTCTATAGTCTGCCACAACCACGGTGGTGGGTATGCTACAGGAGCCATTAAACTGTGTTCGAGTGACACTCCAGCGTCCTCAGCTAGACCCTTCAGGCGAACTGAGAAGGGCTGCCTCATTGAAGGCCTGTTTTGAAAAAGAATGGAGCTCGACAAATCATTAATAGTAGAGTATAAAGGGTGCCTCTTGTCTGCTTTCACCTTAAGGAAGTATACAAAGGACATGTAGGTTCTTTGCAGATGAAGCGACCACTCATTTGACTCAACATAAAGGCTTTCTACGGGGCTGGTGCGAAAAGCACCCGTAGAAAGGCGGATACCCAAATGGTGCACGGGGTCCAGCATATTCAAGGCACTTTGAGTAGCAGACTGATAGACAACGGCCCCATAATCTAAGCGGGTGCGAATGAGGCTTTTATAGAGGTTCATGAGGCATTGCCTAACACTACCCCACGTTGTACGTGACAACACTTTTATAACATTCATGGCTTTTAAACATTTTGTTTTTAAAAACTTGATGTACGGTACGAAGGTTAACTTGTTGTCTAAGATTAAGCCTAAGAATTTATACTCGGCTTTGACGGACAGACATTGCCCGTTCAGTCGAATGTCAGGTTCCGAGTGGATGCCTCTCTTTCGAAAGAACAAGACACACGTGCTTTTTTGTGGGTTAAGTCGAAATCCGTTTTCATCTGCCCATTTGGAGACCTTATTTAAACCCAGCTGAACCTGCCGCTCACACATGGCCAAGTTGCATGACTTGAAGCCAAGCTGAACGTCGTCGGCATATGTACAATAGAACATATTGCGGGGAATGGACAAGTGCAAAGAATTCATTTTGATAATAAAAAGTGTGCAACTAAGCACGCCACCTTGTGGCACGCCTGTTTCCTGGACAAATGTTTGAGAGAGCACACTGCGCAGATGGACACGGAATGTCCGGTTTGACAGGTAACTTTCGATTATATGAAACATTCTTCCGCGCACACCAAGGTGGGACAGGTCTCTTAGACTTCCGAAACGCCATGTTGTATCATACGCCTTTTCGATATCGAGGAACACAGAGAGAAAATATTGTTTATGGACAAAGGCGTCTCTGATCTGTGCCTCGATACGAACAAGGTGGTCTGTGGTGGATCTACTTTCTCGAAACCCGCACTGAAATGGGTCGAGCAAATTGTTTGCTTCAAGGAAATGTACAATTCTGCAGTTTATCATTTTTTTGAAGATTTTGCACAAGCAGCTTGTAAGTGCAATAGGCCTATAACTTGAAGGTAAAAAAAGGTCCTTGCCCTCTTTCAAAATGGGAATTATGATAGCCTCTTTCCAGGAGTTAGGGATAGTGCCAGAAAACCAGATAGCATTGTACAAACAAAGTAGGGTTTTTAGTGTTTCGGCTGGTAGGTTTTTTAGCATTTCATACACCACACTTTCAGAACCTGGGGCAGAAGTGCTGCAGGAGTTTAGAGATGTTCGGAGCTCCGCCAGACTGAAAGCTTGGTTATATATGCCTCGTATCTAATGGATTTTTGTTCGAGTTTCTGCTTTTCTATTCTTGTTCTGTATTTTTGGAAAGTGTTAGTATAGTGGGACGAGCTGGATACCCGTTCAAAGTGTGCCCCGAGGATGTTTGCCTGATCTTCCAAGGCATCACCTTGAGTGTTTACGAGTGGAAGTGTGTGTACTTGTTTCCCTGCTATCCTACCGACCATGTTCCAGACTTTTGCCTCCTGTGTGTATGAATTGATCCCTGACAAAAACTTCTGCCAGCTTTCTTTTCTGGCCTGCCGACACGTTCTCCTTCCTTGAGACGTTATTTTCTTGAACGTGTCAAGATTTTCCGCTATTGGCGAGTTGCGCAGCAATCTCCATGCCCTGTTCTGTTCCATTCGCGCATTACGACACTCCGTGTTCCACCATGGGACGTGTCGTTTGCCAGGCATTCCAGATGTTTGCGGTATGCACCTGGCTTCTGCGTCAGTTAGAAAAGCTGTGAAGTACTTCACAGCTTCATCTATGTTTAACCTACATATGTCTGTCCAACTCAAACGTGTAGTGTTGTGGAACTGTTCCCAGTCTGCTTTGTTTATCAGCCATTTGGAAACATGTAGAGGACATTCATATTTTGTTTGTGAACTCAACACTACGGGAAACTGGTCACTTCCATATAGATTATTTATGATTTTCCATTTCAGTAGGGGTAGAAGTGAAGGTGATACGATGCTGAGGGCTATAGACGAGTAAGTTTTGTTGGCAACGTTATAGTATGTTGGCTCTTTCCTATTCAACAAACAGGCACCGGAAGAGAAGAGAAATTGTTCAATGAGACGACCTCGTGCATCACAGCGAGAATCGCCCCAGAGTCCACTATGTGCATTTAGGTCACCAAGAAGCAAATGGGGTTCAGGCAGTTCGTCTATTAAAGACTGAAATTCACGTCTTTCAAGATGGTGGTGGGGAGGTACATACAAAGAGCAAATGGTGACGAGTTTGTTTAAAAGTACCGCTCGAACAGCCACTGCCTCAAGGGATGTTTGGAGTGGTAAATGTGTACACACTACTCCTTGGTTAATAATAATGGCTATGCCACCGGATGACGCAACATAATGATCTCGGTCCTTTCGGTATATGACGTAGGCACGTAAAAAATTTGTATTGGAGGATTTTAGGTGTGTTTCCTGTACACACAGCACTTGAGGTGAGTGCTTGTATAAAAGCTCTTGGACGTCGTCGAGGTTCCTAAGCAGTCCTCTGACGTTCCACTGTATAATTTGTGTTTCCATATTGGAAGTAAAGTAGTGCTGTGTGTACGTTAAGGGAGTGACTTGTTTAAGCTGAAAGGTCGAGCTCATATAAGAGGGCTATTATCAGGCCCTGTTATGAGCTTTTTAGTTCTCTTGGCGCGCTCCAAAGAGCCGCGCCGTTCTTTTGGCACAAGGGGTGCCGCCGTATCCATTGCCTCCTCGGAGGCACTGGATGCCCGCTCATGCGAGCTGGTTTTTCGAAGCTTGGGCCTCGCCTGGCGAGGTGAGGCCTTGAGACCCGAGGACCCTGGAGTCTCTGGTCTCTGTTCAATAGTAGGCGGAGTAGACTCAACTACTGCCGCCTTGGGGGCAGGCGCCACAGCCAATGGCTCGCTCTGCGCAGGCCGAAGGAGTGGCGAGGGCTGGCGCGCCGCATCAGCATATGTGGGGCCATAAAATGGCGAGACTCTTTTTCTTGCTTCTTTAAATGTAATGTTTCCTTTTATCTTTAAAGTGATGATCTCTTTTTCTTTTTTCCAGAACGAACAAGAACGTGAGTACGCAGCATGATTACCGCCACAGTTCACACAGTGTGCAGGTGCTTCGCAGTTGTCGGACGCATGGCCCACGATTCCACACAGAGCACAAGTTTTCCGGCCACGACAGCTTTGCGAGCCGTGGCCATATCTCTGACATTGGAAGCAACGGCGGGGGTTGGGAATATATGGTCTCACGGATGTCTTTGTGTACCCAGTCTGAATAGTTTCCGGCAAATCGCTCGAAGCAAAGGTCAGTACTAAGTGTTTGGTTGGGATTTCCTTTTGATCTCTTCTGATCTTAATACGCTGTACGTTTGTCACGTTCTGGCACTTCCATCCTTCCAGAAGTTCAGCTTTGGTCACGTCAAGCAAAGCTACGTCCGATACGACCCTGCGAGATGGGTTCATGGACCTGTGTGGCGTAATACTGATGGGTGTGTCTCCAAACGTTGTGAGGGTGTTCAGTTATTGAATTGGTCTTTGTCACGTATCTCAAAAAGTAGATCTCCGCTGGCCATTTTGGTAACCTTGTACCCAGCACCGAAAGGTTCGGTTAAGCATCTAGCCACTATGAAGGGGGATACAGTTCTGGCTTGCTTGTTAGTTTTTTCACAGTGTATAACGTGGAAACGAGTAAACATTTGTCTTGGCCGGATGAAAAAATTGATGTCTTCGGTGCGTACCCACTTTGAGGAGGCACGATCACTAAGTAAAGGAAATGCTTTTTGCATGCTAATTGTATGTTGTTCAGCAGCGTTGGCGGCCACCCACCACGGAGCCCAACGAGGGGACGCTGCAAGTTTGCGGATGCTAAAAGCTTGCAGACGTCAGCCGTACAACCCTGCTATAACCCAATGCGCATAGGCCAAGGTAGGCTATTTGCACAGGGTTAACCCTTGCCGCCGAGAAAATTGGAAGTAAGCAGAAGAGAGAAGTAGACAGGAAAGCTAAAAAAAGTAAGAAAGACGAATATGTAGGGAGAGAGAGATAGGAAAAGGCGACTGCCGATTTCCCCTGGGTGGGTCAGCCCAGGGGTGCCGTCTACGTGACGCCGGGGCCAAAGGGGTGTGTTGCCTCTGCCGGGGGGCCTTAAAGGTCCAATCACCCAGCGTCGGCTCAACCCCCAGGATTCCCTTTTCCCCGGACACGGCAAAGCCACGCACGGCTAGGCGTGGGAGGGAGTAGAAACTCCCCCGTTAGCTCGGATCTGTGGTGTTTTATAGACTTTTTTTCTTAGCCTTTTTCTGTTTTTTTTCTTAGCCTTTTTCTGTTTTTTTTTCACTCACTCATGCATGGCTGTTTGTGCCACATAGCCTTTGCCACTAGATTTACTGTCTCCTCTAGATGCATTCGCGCTCTGTGCAATAAACTAAGGTGGTAGTTAGCGCTCGTGTCCTTCTCGTTTCTTTGTTGTCGTACTGGTCTCACGCTATAACTATCGTCATGTCATACTAACTAGCCTAAACTGCCCCTCTTCTAAGTCACATTGTACACTCTATATTTGTACAAATTTAGGTAATGCTTGACGAATAAGATGGTTGTTAACCTATTAGTAATAGTTTATATTGTCACAATGCAGAAACAGCAGCAGTTAAATACAGGAAACTCACTTTAATTGTACCAGAACACCGGCAAACTGATTGTCGTTGTTGTTGTTGTTGCCCCTTCGCACTGGCACATACCCACTATGGGGGATTGGCCATGAAATCTAGAAGTAGCCTATATGAGATATACTAAAAGGTTTATCCTAAATGAAAAACTAATGATATAATAGAAAAGAATAATTAACTAGGCAAACTGATCGGAAGAGAACCTCTTCTTTTTCTCCCGCTGCGCGTGTTCTTCGTTGTTCTCTTCGTGCTGCATATTCAATGCGGCATTTGCCCCCCTCCGGAGAACAGCGTCCCGGTGCTTTTCTACAAAAGACGGTGTAGTAGATGTATGGTGTCAATCAGTCCGAAAAATAGGGCTTCATTCGTACAACGTGCACAATTTCTGTTTTTTGCTGGCGAGTTGTCAAAGGGCTCTCAGGAACGACCACGTAATTGACGTCACTCAGGATTTGTAAAACTGTGTAGGGGCCAAAATACTTCCTTAGCAATTTTCAGACAGTCCCCGGCGGCGGATAGGACTCTTTATCCAGACTTTGTCGCCGGGCCGATAGACGATTTGTTGGTGTCACAGATTATAACGTTGAGCGTCGTAATTTTCCTGCTGGGTGATTCGGACGCGTGCAAGCTCCCTCACTTCTTCTGCTCGTTGGGTAAAAGATGCAGCGTTGAAATTGATGTCATTGCAGTCGTGCAATAACATGGCGTCAAGCATCGTCGTCACTTCACGGCAATGAAGGGGACTGAATGCCGCTCTTCGTGTAGTTTCTCGCTGCGCTGTATTATAGGCAAACGTGATGTACGGTAGAATGTCGTCCCAGTTCTTGTGATCCACGTCAAAGTACATACTCAGCATGTCAGAAATAGTCTTGTTGAGGCGTTCTGTTAAGCCGTTGGTTTGTGGATGATAGGAAGTGGTTTTCCGATGGGCTGTTCCACTGAGCTCAAGCACTGTCTTAAGGAGCGCGGCCGTGAAAGCGGCACCTCGATCCGTTATTATGATTGTCGGAGCATCGTGCCTCAGGATAATATTTTCTACAAAAAATTGTGTGGTTTGAACGGCGGTGCCACTTGACAAAGCCTTTGTTTTCGTTTAACGGGTAAGAAAATCAGTGGTGACTGTTACCCACTTGTTGCCAGCATGGGAAGTCGGATATGGTCCGAGGAGATTCAATCAAATTTGGGCAAAAGGTACAGTGGGAACTTGAATTGGTTGTAATGGTCCAGCTGGTTCTAACGGTGGCGATTTTTGTCGTGGGCAATCGAGGCACGTGCGTACGTAATGCTTCACAATAGCTGGAAGTCTTGGCCGGTAGTATTTCTGTTGGATTCTGGCCAATGTGCGTGTGTATCCGAGATGACTAGACGATGGCTCATCGTGGCAAACACAAAGTATCTCCTCACGGAGTGACGTCGGAACGACAAGTAGGTGGGTGCTTGCTCTGGGAGAAACGTTCTTCTTATAGAGAACACCACTACGTAAGCAGAATGACGGCAGGCTCCTTGAAAATCTTCCAGGGACGGTTGTTGTCTGGTCTTTCAAAATTTCAATAAGGAGAAGCAACTCGCTGTCTTCTTCCTGCTTGCACAAAATCGTAGTAGTGTCGACGACTCCTACAAACGCCATGCTGTCATCTTCTGTGTCATCGTCGTGCTTTATCGGTGACCTTGATAAGCAATCGGCGTCGGCGTGCTGCCGTCCGGATTTATACACGACCTTCATATCAAACTCTTGAAGGCGTAAGCGCCACTGTGCGAGCCGACCAGACGGGTCTTTCAAGTTGGTCAGCCAGCAGAGGGAATGATGGTCGCTTACTACGTGAAAGGAACGACCATAGAGGATTGAACGAAACTTTATAACCGCTCATACGACAGCAAGCCATAATTTTTTTGTTGTGGAGTAGTTGGACTTGGCGCGGGAAAGCGTCCTACTAGCATATGCGATTACAAGCTCGGCTGAGTCTTGCCACTGGACGAGAACAGCGCCTTAGCCCACGTTGCTGGCATCTGTGTGGACCATAGTAGGAGCATCCTCATCAAAGTGATCAAGCACAGGCGGTGTCTGCAGGCGTTGTTGGAGATCGTCAAATGCCACCTGCTCATCGTCGCCCCATGAAAGCGAAACGTCTTCTCTTGTGGGTCGTGTTAACGGCGAGCCTATGTAGGAGAAATGTGCAATAAACCTTCAGTCGTATGCGCATAGGCCAAGGAAACGCCTGACTGCTTTCTTTTTTTTGGCGCCGGAAATTATCTGAAGGCCGCAATCTTATCAGGATCCGGTCGAACACCCTCATGGCTCACCACATGGCCTAAACATTGGAACTACTTGAAATTGAAATGACACTTTTCGGGTTTCAGTGTCAGGCCGGCCGACTTTAATGCCCTGAATACCGATAGAAGTCTGTTCAGGTGTTCCTCAAACGTTTTTGGAAAAACAATGGAGTCGTCCAGATAGACCAGACATGTCTGCCACTTAACGCCTGATCGAATGGTATCCATCAGTCTGTGAAATGTAGCGGGGGCTGAGCACAATCCGAATGGCAAGAATTTAAATTCCTGAAGTCCTTCAGACGTTACAAAAGCCGTTTTTTTTTTCTATCTCGCTCGTCGACCTCAACTTGCCAATACCCACTCTTGAGGTCCAATGACGAAAAGTAGCGTGCATACCTCAGCCTGTCATCGAGTCTATTATCGATGCGCGGTAATGGGTATACGTCTTTCTTTGTCACACGGTTAAGCTTGCGGTAGTCGACACAATGTCGCAAGCTTCCGTCTCTCTTTTTAACCAGCACTACCGGCGATGCCCAAGGACTTCTTGACGGCTGGATGACGTCATCATCGAGCATTTTCTTTACTTGTTCCTGGATCGCTTCATGCTCTTTCGGTGCTAGGCGGTATGGGTTCTGTCGTATTGGCCTTGCCGTCTCCTTCGTTATTATCCGGTGCTTTGTCAGTGCCGTTTGACTGACCCTCGAGGTCGATGAGAAACAGTCTTTGAACTGATGAAGAAGATCTACTAGACGCTGTCTCTGCGCTGGTGACAAATCCGTGCTTACGTCAATAGAAGGTGGTGCTGACGTAGCTTGCGGCTCGTCCTGTTGTACTACACAGCACTCGCGGATATTGGTGATCTCGTCGAAGTAGGCAACTGTTGTGGCTTGTGTGATGTGCCGTCGCTCGTTGGTAAAATTTCTCAACAGAACCTCCACTTCACCACACACAACATTGACGATACTTCTGCCAATCGCAACACCGCGAGAGATACTTGTCAGCGATTCCTTCTCCAGTATTCTGCTCGCTGGACGTGACTGAAACAAGGCAGCACAATAACGGAGGTACGGTCACATCGTCAATGACTTGCAGGGATTTTCGGTGTAGCGCTGCGCTTTGATCCGCTGAAAAGGTCAGTACACCGTCCGGTATATTGATGATGGCACCATCTTCACGCAACAAATCTATCTCCAAGATTGCCTGTTTGCAACACTGTGAAAGAATAACGAAAAGTGCGATGAAGGATGCATCCCCTATCTTCATTCTAGCGGTGCACTTTCCGGTAGGTGTGAGTAGCTGCCCTCCAGCTCCTCTAATCTGTGGTCCTGTCCAATCCATTCTAACCTTCCTGGGCGTGTCTGCCAGACTCTCACTCATTATGGAGAAGTCCGCGCCAGTGTCGACCAACGCCATGACGTCATGTCCGTCAATCGTAATTGCAATTTCGGCAGTAACAACCCCATCTTTCGTCGATTCAATGAAAATGTGTCTCTCTTCGTTCGGCAGTATTGGGAGATTTTCAGCACTTCGACAATTCGCAACCTTCCCCCTGAGGTCGCTGCTTTTAGTTTCCCCGGCGCGGACTAGGAGTTCTCTCTCTTGGCACGTTAGCGGTGCTCTGTCTAGAGGAATGAAAATAACGCCCAAGAGAGGGTGAGCGCAACGAAAACCCAGGAGCAACATCCCGCGGGGTCACGACACTCGGGTCGACATCAGGTGTTCCGTTGAAATGGCGCCGAGAAAGAGTTGAAGGAAACCCTTGGTACTCTGTGACACGGTACGGGCAATTCCGAACGATATGGCCTGCTTCCCCGCAATAAAAGCACAGGGGCCTATGGTCAGGGGTACGCCAGATTTCAGTTTTGCGAAGTGGTGGCCGCCTCGGCGTCGATGTTTCTCTGTAGTACCAAGGCGCTGTCGGCGGATGTTGCTGGTGGTACTGATGTGGTGTCTGCACGTTCGCTGGCTGTCGGCGGACTATGTCTGTATAGTTTGCCCTTGGAGTGCTCGTGTTCGGCTCAGGAAGCGAGAGCGCTTGTCTGATCTCCTGGTGTACAACTTCCGTTACTGAGGCGATCGCGCAGTCATTCGGTTTGGCGACGAGCTTCTTGACCTCTTCTAGTACGAGTTCTCGTATTAGTTGGCGCAAAAAACCTTTGTCGGGTGTTGTTGCTGTGGTCAAGGCTGCCACGCTGATCGGTGCACTGTGGGTTGGGCAGGCGTACTGGCGATAACGTAAATGCAGTGCTCGTTCATTGGATGTCACCTCCTTGGAGAATAGATTTACACTTGTAGGCGGGTTTTTTACGAGACCAGCGAAGAGCTGCTTCTTAACGCCCCGCATGACATGGCTAACCTTTTTGGCTTCCGGCATATTCGGATCTGCTTGACGAAATAGCCGCGCCATGTCCTCAACAAACATCGTAGCGGATTCATTTCGATTCTGAATACGTGACTCGAGGCGACGCTGTGCGATTTCTCGTCTTTCAGGGCTCGGGAACGTGTCGAGGAACTTCTGCCGAAACTCGTCCCAAGACGACCACACGCGATTCGTGAACCATGTTCAGGCTCCGTCTTGAAGCGGAAAATCAACGTAGCCTAATTTCTGTGTGGTGTTCCACCCGTTAACATTCGCTGTGTGCTCGAATTCCTCGAGCTAGTCATATGCGTCCTCATATGCGTTTTCGTGGAAGTCAAACGTAAGTCGAGGTTTCACAACAGTTACCTGCGTCGTGCTTCGGCTGGACATGTTGGGGCCAGTGCTTCCATGCGCCGTCATGCTTTCTGGCACGGTTACGCTTTCCGGCAATGGACCAAACTCCAGGTCTAACAGGCGGCAGCTGCTGCGGTGAACGGGGGTGTCGATGCGCAGAAGTCTTTCTGGACTAGATGCGGGGCTGTTGTCAGGCGTCCCGAACAAGTACCCAGCACCTCCACCAGTGTCACAATGCAGAAATAGCAGCACTTAAATACAGGAAACTCACTTTAATTGTTCCAGAACACTGGCAAACTGATCAGAAGAGAACCTCTTCTTTTTTCGCCCGCTGCACGTGTTCTTCATTGTTATCTTGGTGCTGCATATTCAATGCGGCAATATGTCCCCGAGTAGACAGTTTTAATCTGCTGCTCTTCTAGGTACGAATCATCGAGAAAATCGCTGGGAGTTGCAAAATGCGATGGCGATCTCATGACGATGGTCGATACAATGAGATATGTATAGAAGATTAGTTGGTCATGAAGGGCGGCATGATGAAATTGCACAAAGTGGCCAGGTGGAATATAATTTGACGGGATCCAAGTGAAATGAGGCCTAGTTTGGATTTCATTGAAGGTTTACTGACAACACAATTATAGTTTGACAGTATGAAATGAACGGAGTTATAGTGTACAAAATTTACTGATGTGATCACGTAATTGTAGTAAATGTTCCGGATAGAAGAAACATATTGGAGCTGATATATTTACTCAAGTTTTATATGGGATGAGTTTTAGTACTGATTGTGCTTCTGAAAAGTTACGTCGTATGTAGCCTGAAATGCAATTGGTATTGTTGGTATGTATGTATTCGATGTGTGGTGTCCAAGATAGGTTCGTCGTGATAAGAACACCGAAGCATTTATATGACTTGACCGGATCGAATGGGGCGTTGTTTAAGTAGCATGTTAGCGGGGTGTTGGCTGATCATGTTACGCGCATTACCTTACCACTGGCAACGACTAGGTTGATTAGCCATGTGCTGCACCAGGATGCTGTGGTGTTGAACGGTCCGATATTCCCCCAGAGGTCAAAATTCAGTCGTGGTGTGGAAATTGCGCACGAGTGTACGTTGAACACGGAGCCATGAGAATTTTTTGAAAAGGCGCAGTAATAGCGGAGTTAGACGTGTGTCATTATCAAAACCGTGAAGGCCTCACCTTTTGCTCGCTCGTGCGTTTCTCTCCTTTGGTATTCTCTCCCACGCCGTCTTGCTATCTCTCCGAGCGCCCCTCCGATGCCCCTACCAATCCGCGTGGCATACGTCATCGCTGACGTGCTGCTTGAAACTCCATATACTACCGGTTGCCGTAAGTTCGGCCGCTAACTCCGTCATTTGGGTTGTATGTGCGTGCTTGTTGGCGAAACGTGGCTGCCGTAATCATGCCAATATGAAGGCTGCGTTGCACGCACGCCTTCAAACATGGAGAAATTAAAACGCAGCAGGAGCCCTCGCTATCCAAGCGGCAGAAAAAAAAGTGCGGCGGAAATCACGTGCTTTTTCGCAATGGTTGCTATGGCAATGTGGGCACGCCGTCGACGCCCCGTCTTGGCCCCGTCGTATCGCGCCGTCGGCAAATCGCTCTTTTGATCAGCTTGTTGTCTGTTAATTTAAATTTTTATGAGATAGTTGCACTCGCAGATGACGTAAAGTTTTAGAAGTTCGTCCTACAGTGAGTTTATGCCGTCACGGTTACGCTCGCGGCATTCAGCGTGCCATCGCGAGGGGTTTTCGAAGCACGCGACAGCATCTCAGAGAAAGTTTCGCGCCGACTTCGCTGTTTGCCTTCGACACCTTGCTGGTGCACTCCTCCACGAGGAAAGGATACATTTCTGACGACACCTCCAGCGGCACCTAATGTTGAAGACAGTGGTGACCCGTTGTCGTGCGTGATGTTGACAATTGGAATGCATTGGTTCAGTGCTCTATCTGAAGGCTGCATCGTCAAGAGTATAAAACACTTGCCTAACCCAATTGTGTTTGACACAAGAAGGCGGTTTGCGAAGCTGCTTGACGTGTTCAGATTCCATTGCGTTTTGTGCGAAGTAGTTTTATAAGGGCCAAAGTTATCTTCGAAGAGGTCGTGCCCGAACGACTGCCCTGCCTCACAGTAGCTTGACCGAAGTGCAGCGGCATTGGTGCGAATGCTATGACGCATAGATGCAAGGGGTAATCTAAAGGTGCAACATGCTTCTTTGGGAAAAGGCGAATGTAGATGACACTGTTAAGTTATGGCGCGTACCCTTAGCTTGCCGGTTCACCGCCAATGCCATGTTACCGTGTCGGCTTGCCGACGGCGTATCATTAATCCCGCCGTCAACCTCCTCTCCTGAACACGACAGCAAAGAAAAGCACCTCTGTGCGGCGGATAGAATACGGTTTGTTCACTGTCGCTGGAGAAAGCACGTGTTCACGACAATAAGAAATCCGTCACGTGGGCTAGCTCTTCATGTGGGCTAGCGCTGAGGTGAAGCGCTACTTCAGGGTCAGGAGCAGACCACGTGGCCACACTAAGGTAGCCCCAGCGCTACCATAGGCCGAGGAAGCCCTAAGGAAGCATTCAAAGAGAGCTCCTCAGTGAGGAAACTTTCAGAGTGGCACAAGACAGCCTTACCACGATGAAGGCCTCCTATTGAGGAAAGGAACATGTCGTTGTTTATCCCTTATATTTCAAAAGGATAGACTGTTGGTAAATCATATTCGTTCAAAAAACTTGGTACCCATTGCAACACCCCTTCTCTTTACCGGTGTTTTCTCTACTTCGGCCTCTTTGAATGAAAGCAACAAGACGGTGAATTGGTGCTCACTTGGAAAGTGTCTCGTTTTCTGTAAATTTAGGACGTCTAAGTGCGTTGTGAAGTTGCCTATTTTCTTTGTGATCATATGCGACCTCACTTTTTTCATTGGGCTTCATCGCACAATATTTGATTCTCTTGGTTCCGATAAACTACGGCGAGTTTCTTCGCCTGTTCTGTCTTACACAACTTTTTCCAGCATGTTATTGAACTTTGAGCTGCACCATGGTAAATGAGTGGTCACAGCGCTTGGCTGCTGAGCCGAAGGTTTCGGTGTTATAACCTGGGCTTGGTGGTCATTACTTTTCAAACCAGACGAAATGCTAGAGGGCCTATTACTGTAACATGTCAGTGCTCACCATATGGTTGAAATTTCCTGAGCCCACCACTTCAGCGTCTTTAGAATAGTATTGTTCTTTTTATACATAAAGTCTCAAAAGATATTTTGAATATTATTATTAATTCATTAAATCCAGATGTTGTATTTTCTTCTTTAACTGCACCATACAGTAATAGAAGAAGTTCTACAATGTAACATGCTGTGTTTATTAACAAACAGTTTCTATATCCGTTGTATGTTTTCCTTAGCAAATACAAAAAATTGCGTATCAACGAAACAAAGAGAAAAAAACCATATTACAAGGTGGATAGGGGTCCTGAGGTAGTGCACCCCAGCTGGCCAAAGGATATCCTTTTCATGACTGCAAATATAGGAGGCCTGTTTTGCAGTTAGCCCATTTTATACCAGTTAGTAACTTCTGCAAACAGCGTGCACAATTAAGGTTGCCAGCGTTCTGACCCGGGAAATGTACTCTCAGCAGCTCTGCTGACAAACTTGCCTAATAAACTCTAGAACAAGCAACTAGGGCACCGTCTCCACCTGAAACGTGACAACACCGTAGTCTCCATCGGCTTTCCCGCACAAGACGCGAGAGAAGGGTTATCCGTGTTTATGGTTTTTCTGACTTTTGAAAAGAAAGTGACCAAGGCAATATTCTATTCAATTGGGAAAGGCGTCCCACCAAGCCAAATAGTGTTTTCGTACACGAGGGGTGCGTCATACGCCTTGTCAGGAAGGTTGGCAAGTAATTTCACTGTTACTTTGCCTCTCCCCGGTGCCGTTGCTCGCTTCATTTTGAGTCATAGCCGCCTTCAGGTCATGGAGCCAGAACGGTTGATCCAGCTTCGCGTTCTCAAAACCTGCAAACGATTGATTGATTGATTGATTGATGAGGTTTAACGTCGCAAAACCTCTATATGATTATGAGAGACGCCGTAGTGGAGGGCTCCGGAAATTTCGACTACCTGGGGTTCTTTAACGAGCACCTAAATCTGAGTACGCGGGCCTACAAAATTTCCGCCTACATCGAAAATGCAGCCGCCACAGCTGGGATGCAACCTGCAAACGAGGATGTTGGCCCTTGAATGTCACGTTGGATAAAGAGGTATTGATTGTGGATTTTGCGTGCTAATTTTGAAGTATCTCCATTGAAGGTATGGTTAACCCGTTGCAGGTGTTTTTGTGTCTCGGCTCAGGTTTGGGTCATATCAATCGAAGCTCGAAAAAGACGCCAAGTGTTCTGGCTGGACATTTGTGTAGCAGCCATGTTGCTTCGATCTACTCTATTCGAGCTGGCCAGCTGTGCCACGTTCTCAGCCGCTCGTTGGGAGAGCTCGCCAATGCAAATATTGAGCTTCCGATTGTGTTTTTGGCGGGGCCATATGAGGACGTGGCTGTGCCGCGCCTCCCATAGTTGAAGGAGGCGGTTCTCCATCCCTGGAGTAGCCTCTGAGAGTTGAACTCGAGTTTCCGTCGAACGAAGGCGGGTGACCGATTCTCGTAACCACGCGTGGTAACCTGTTTCGTGAATCGGGGCAAGGTTGGTGTAGTTTTTTTCGAAACATTGCCCAGTCGGGTAGGCGGGCTTGGGCGTGGCGTCTAGCCAGTGGTGCGGTTGTGACAGTTGTGTTGAGTACGCAGTGATCGCTGCTGAGGGTATCCTCGGTTTTTTCTCAGTCTGCGTGGCTGATGTTTTTTGTGAAGGTACGGTCCGCACACGTGTTCCAAGTGACGGAGTTACCAACTGGTGTTGGATATGCAGCGTTAGTGTGAAGAGTTAGGCCCAACGTGGACGCAACTTCCTATAGCTTGTGCCCACACTTCTCATCGCGCACGTACGCCCAGAGTGGGATTTGAGCGTTGAAATCACCCCCGATCACAAGGGGATCCCTGCCCCCAGCGTTAAGGACACAATGAAGAGCGTTGCGAAAGAATCATTTTTCGGGCGAAGCTCCTTTAAGCAGCACCAGTTCGTCCCTCATGGTCGTAGTGGTAGTGTGTAACCAGTGTTACAATTTGAGCTGCAAGGTCATGCTAGTGGGAGATTTCTCCTGTGCTTTGTTGAACAATAAAAAGTTCGCGGCGTGCGCATTAACTAAATACGGAATGCTCCTGTCTCTCATTCCCCATTAGGAGCGTTTGGCATGTACATTGAGCACTATCTGACAAGAGAGGCTTGCTACGTTATACTCGCTGGGCTAAACCACCTTAGTTTTAGTAAGGTTTGGCGAGCGTTAAGCCGCCGTGCCATGAATACAAGGAACTAGTATATATTATGAACTCGAGCTGGTTAAAGCTGGGGAATAGAGACGAAGCCCAAGCCGTAAGAAAGTAAAAGCCGAGTTCTCCTGTCTCTCCTTTCCGGTTAGCAGCCATTGGCATGTACGTACATTGAGTACTATCTGACAGGAAAAGGTTGCTACGTTTTACTCGCTGGACGTAACCTCCTTGGTTTTAGAAAGGTTTAGTGAGTGTTGGGATGCAGTGCCATGAATGTTGTGCACTAGTATATACCATCGACTCGAGATGGTTAAAGGTGGGAAGTAGACCCAAATCGCAAGCCGTAAGGATATGTGCGTGTGCCATTTCTCGTTTAGTCCTTGGAATGTCCGCTGGATGGTGGTGCTTCTATATGGGGAATATATGATGAAAAGATGTGAGATGGTGGTACTTGGAGTTTTGAAAAGATGGACAAATGGAAACACAGACAGATGCATGGATGGATGCATGATCGGACACAGGGGTGGATGTATGGACGAACGCAGCGACGGACGCTCGAACAGATGATCGGACAGGCGCATGGACGCATGGACGGTCAACCAACGGACGTATGGATGAAAGGATGCAATAACAAATGGACGGAAGAATGCTTCGCCCGACTCTTCAATATTCACTTCGTGGATATGCTGCCACTTTTCCTTATCAACAGCAGTACTTATTTTGGTTTTGGAGAGCAGTAGATGTTCAGTATGTATATGGGTGCGTCTTATTCATTAAGCGGAAGGAGGGTGACAATCGTATAGGAATATCCCGTATTAAGTTCCAAATTCACTTGGTTGGCTGTATACTTTTATATGCGAAGTCTTTTTGAGAGAACTTCGGTGACTATGAGCGTATCTATCTATCTATCTATCTATTTATCCATCTATTCATCCGTCTATCTATCTATATTTGCATCTATCTATCTATCAACCTATCTATCTACCTATCTATCTGTCTATCTATCCATCTATTTAGCCGCTTACGACTTTTAGCTCTCCTGGTCTTTTAGATAATGGTATCGATACCAAATTCGGTATGCTATAACATGATTAAATGATGAGCACAAGTCACAAGTTACAACATGAAAATCTGGCTATATTTGTCATGGATGCCATAATTGACATTTCATGGTCTTGCTGTTCTTGCAGCGGTTTCGTTCGCAAGTCATGTTGCATAACGGACATAGTATAACATGACCGCACAGCGAACATAACTGACTGATCCAAACCTGGAAATTATAACATGAATGCCATGGTATTCTTGTTATGAGTAGTCATGACTACACGCCACACTGATGGTGCACTCGCAGCCGTTCCGCTAGCTTAACATATACCAAGTTTGGTATTACGTGACGTCAATGGATGGCGAATGTATGTGACTAGTGCAAACATCATAATCATGAGATAAGTGTCATGTAACAACGTACCTACATGCTGCGCTCATGATGCGTTGGCAGCCGTTTCGCTAACTCCACATGTACCAAATTCGGTGTTACTGGACGCGAACGGACGACATAGGTAAAGGACACGTTCAAACATGATCATCATGATATGTGTGTCATGTGACAACATAACTGCGTGACACACTCATGAGGCGCTCGCGGCTGTATCGTTAGGTTCACATATACCAGATGTGGTATCACGTCACGTGAATGAATGACAATGGTATGTGACTGGTGCAAACATGATAATCAGGAGACGTGTGTCCCGTAACAGCATTACTACATTCCGCACCTAAGGCGCCAATACACTTCGACGTGAACTGGTGCGAGTGCACGCCGGCGTTCGTTTCGTGCGTCATGCCGGCGATGCTACGCCAGGCTTCGATCTGCCTGCCATATACTGGCAGACACGCGCCGGGATGAGTTGCTTTGACGTATGAGTGTTTCAACGCACTGGCGTCCCTACATCATCAAAAGAGGGAGACGCAATAGTGCTCTCTGGGCCGACCTGTGTACCATCGTGAGTGCGAAATCCAGCATGTTGCATTTCGCGCCAGTTGCCGCTGGTTCGCGCTCACGTAGACTGGTCGTGCCAGTCACGCCTGGTGTCCGTTTGAATAGCGCAGCGTTGCTACGCCCAGCGTGCACGCTTGTCGACGCCTAGTCAAGGTAGTCTAGTGGCTAAGGTACTCGGCTGCTGACACGCAGCACGTGGGATTGTATCCGGCTGTGGCGGCTGCATTTCCGACGGAGGGGGAATGGTTCTAGGCCCGCTTGCTCAGATTTAGGTGCACGTTAAGGAACCCCAGGTCGTCGAAATTTCCGGAGCTCTTCACTATGGTGTCTCTCTTAACGATCTGGTGGTTTTGGAACGTTAACCCCCCCCCCCCTCCAACCCAAAATAACAAGCAATTAAAAGCGCTCGTCATCGTTACGTAGGAGTATATTGGGCCTTTCATGATGCACTCGCGGCCATTTTGCTAGCTTCACATATGCCGAATTGGGTGTTACGTTACTTCAATAGATGACGAAGGTACATGACTGGTGCAAGCATGATAATCATGGCAAGAGTGTCATGTAACATGACAACATAAAACACTCATGATGCGCTCGTGGCTGTTTCACTAACTCAACGTATATCACCTGACCTGATTAGACGACAAAGGTAAATGGCACGTCCAAACATCATAATCTCGATATGCATGTCACGTAAAGCATGACTACTTGCTACGCTGATAGCGTACTCATGGCAGTTTCACTATCTCCACATTCACCAATTTTGATAATACTTAACGTGAATGGAAGAAGAAAGTAAATGACAGGTTCCAACATGATCATCATGATATGCAACTCATGTAAAGCATGACTACATACTACGATCGTAGCACGCTCGTGGTGGTTTTGCTAGCTCGAAATATATCAAAGTTGGTATTACGGGACTTCAATAGATGATGAATGTAAACTACACGTCTGAACATGATAAAGTTAACATGGAAGTCATGTATAGATTCATTGATAAGTGGGGAATAATGTTCGAAAACCAACATATGATTATGAGAGACGCCGTAGTGGAGTGCTCCGGAAATTGAGACCACCTGGGGTTCTTGAACGTGCCACAAAATCTGAGCACATGGGCCTACAGCACTTCCACCTCTATCGAAAATTTAGCCACCACCACCGGGATTCGATACCGCGAACTGCGGGTCAGCAGCCGAGTACCTTAGCCATTTGTCACATACGGAAAAATTTACCTCCGTCTTTTGACATTGTGCTAGTATTAAAGTGACACATCAACCTTTCTCCTTCGTACTTTGCATATCTTCGGTTCTTACTGTACGCCGGATCTGCTATTTTTTTGTGCACGAATATACAGGAAGAGGGATCCTGCTGGAACGGGGAATAATTTGGAATGCTAGCATTGCTCCCTCACTCCAGGAGGGCAGCCACACGGGAAGTGAAGCGAGAATCATTAGCGAAATTCGGAGGTGAGCATGCTTGGTGCGAGAACAGTATCTCTGGCAGTTCCATTGAGTGATTTGAATGGGGGTGGCCAAACTGTAACTTGGAAAGCGTCTAACCTAAGGGTTGCCCGCCATGGTCATTGAAGTTAAATAAATCGTCAGATCCCACGTACAGTGGGAATCGATGAAATGCAAAGCACAAACGAGGAAGTATGATATATCAATTTAAAGTCAGCCCAACATTTTGAGGTAGAGGTAAATTAAGCGATATATGAATTCCGTGTCTTGGTAATCATGTTGGAGGCGTTGCTTACCTTCGGCATTTATTCACGTCACGTGATACAAATTTAGTAAACGTGGAGCTACTTCAACGTCCATTGACGTCATGTAACACCATATTTGGTATATGTGCAGCTGGCAAATTGACCGTGAGCGCACCATAAAAGGCCCACTATACTACAACGTAACGTTGACACGGAGGAATGCTTGGGCAGAGCGACGCACATAAGCAAAACGAGAGCACTGTGTAATCTGACGCCAGCCGAGACCAGCGTACGTCGGCACGGCCCGACGGCAACGAGCGTGAAATACGACATGCTGCATTTAAAGCCGATGCATTACCTAGACAGCATTGCGTCTGCCTCTTTTTCTGGCGGAGAACGCCAGTCGCCTTGAAACGTGCATGCATCAAAGCAAAGCAGCGCGGCACGCGCATGCGAGTATATGGCAAGATCGGTGCCTGGCGTGGCATTACCCACGTGCAGCGACAAAACGAGCGCCGACGAGCATGCGCACCGCGTCACGCTAAAATGTATTAGCGCCTTGACAGTGGCCTGTATAGTCATGTTTTCACATGACGCACACCTCATGATTATCATGTTTGCACCAGTCCCATACCTTCGTCATTCATTGACGTCACGTAATGCCAATTTGACATATGCGAAGCTAGCAAAACAGCCATGAGCGCATTATTAGTGTGACATGTAGTCACGTTGTTACACGACATGGATGTCATGATTCTTATGTGCCCTTAGTTAGTTACCTATGTCGTCCATTCGTGCCCTGCAATGCCGCATTCGGTACATGTGAAGCTATGGAAACGGCCACTAGCGCATCATGAGCGTAGCATTTAGTCATGTTGTTAAATGACACGCGTCTTATGGTTATCATGTTTTCACCAGTCAGATACCTTTGTATTTATTCATTCACCGTAACACAAAATTTGGTACATGTGACGCTAGCGGAAAAGCCACCAGCACGTCACGAGCGTTGCATGTAATCATGTGTTTACATGACACGCATCTCATGATTATCGTGTTTTCACCAGTCGCATATCTTCGTTATCCATTGACGTACCGTAATTCGAAATTTCGTATATGTGACCCTAGCAAAACGGTCGCCAGCGCATCATGAGCGTGGCATGTAGTCAAGTTGTTACATGACAGGCATCTCATAATTATCATGTTTGCATCAGTCACATACCTTTATCACCCACTCACGTACCATAATACCAAAGTTGGTATATGTGACGCTAGCGAAACTACCACGAGCGCATCAAGAGCGTGGCATATAGTCATAGTGTTACATGACACGCATGTTAAAATTTTCATGTCAGTGTTGGTCGCTTCTGTCAGGGATGCAATTATGTTAACCATATTAATTTGGCAACATGTCATGTGAACGAAGCCACCGCAAGAGCAGCAAGATCATCAAATAGAAATTATGTCCTTGATGACATACAAGTCATGACTTTCATATCATGACAAGTCGAGTATATTTTTCTTACAGTCATGTTATGCCATACAAAGTTTGGTATTGATACAATTATCGAACCGGCCAGGAGAGCTAAAACTCGTGGGCATCTAGATAGATAGATAGATAGATAGATAGATAGATGGATAGATAGATAGATAGATAGATAGATAGATAAGCTCAAAGTCAACGAAGTTTGCTGAAAAATGCTTCGCTTTTAAAAGCGGTTGTAGGAACACAACTGCTGAGCCAGCACTCACGGCGAGGATGGCGTCCTCGATTCCCGTAAGCATGCCGCTATCTTCGTCATCTACATCTTCTATGGCACGACGCGAGGTTTCGATTCAGCGGCCAGACACGTCTTTATTCAGACCACCAGATCGTATAACGCTACGTGGTGACTGTGCCAAGTGCTGGCCAAAGATTGCGGCAATCGTTTCAATCACTATGGCTATAGCAGAGGTCAGTGCCGCAGAAATTATATTTTCTAAGGCATTAAGACGGGCGCACAGGCGGGCCTCTAGACGAGCCTCAAGTGAGGCTTCTGCTTTAAGCGCTCCGTCAGGGCCAAGGGTTCACTCTTCATTGCCTCAGTTATGGGTGAGGAAGGATTCGATAGCGCTATCAAATAAGATTCAAAAAGCGCTATTTTTTAGAGGCGAAGCTCTTTGAAGCGGCACCCGTTCGGCTCTCATCGTTTTACGTAACATGTCTTGCGCCTTGACCTGCAAGGTGGTGTCGGTGAGAAATTTCTCCTGTGCGTTGTTGAACAATAAAAAATTCGCAGCGTGCGCCTTAGCTAAAAGTCCAATTCTCCTCTCTCTCCTTCCCTATTAGCAGCCATTATCATGTACATTGAGCACTATCTGACAAGAAAGGGTTGCTAAGTTATATTCGCTGCGCATAACCTCCGTTGTTTTAGAAAAGTTTAGTAAGCGTTGGTCCGCAGTGCCATGAATACAGTGAACTAGTATATACATTGCAAGGTAAAATTACACGAAAAATGAGTAAGGGAGCCCAATAGGCGAGTGTGATGAGCGAATAGACCGTTAAGGAGCAACCACAGAGGGAGGCGTGCCGCGCGCAAGCCACTTAGTCTCCAAACACGCTCCAAAGGGATGAACCGCCCGGGAAAGGCAGGCAGTGCGAAAGCGTTGCCAAGGTGACGAGCCGTCCTTCTCTGCTGGCTGTGCTGGCTCAGTCTTTCTCAGTATTGTGCTGGCAATGGTTCGCGATGCATCGCTCTCGAAGTGCTCGACCACTGCGGCCTGGTTCGACGATCTAAGAATAACGTCGTGGTGCGTGTGCGTAAATTCCATTATCGCAACGGCCAGGAGAGCTAAATGTCCTAAGCAGCTAAATAGATAGATAGATAGATAGATAGATAGATAGATAGATAGATAGATAGATACGCTCTAAGCCACTAAAGGTCTCTCAGAAATTCTTTGCATTTAAGATGAACACGTGCCACACTCAATTTCATTCATTTCGATTTTATTTTACCCTCAGGACCGAAGTATTACAGAAATGATTGGTTAACAATACATATAAAAGTAAAACAACAAGAAAGCAAAAAAATTTGCTCGGTAATAAAAGAAATAATTGGTCAGTTAAGTCCTGGAGTGATGATCTTTGTAATGTCCAAGCGAAACTCAGAGTGGTTCTTGATAGAAACAAGAGTGCCGGGAAGGTGGTTCCTTTCTTGAGACGTCCTGAGAATAAAAGATTCGTGACTGGTTCTGGTATGCAGTGCATTATCCCAACCTTATAGACATGATGAATGTGAGAAGAATTGTAAGAAGCCGATAATAAAAGGTTTTTAGGCAGGTAGGAATTGTGGAAATATAAGTTCCGAGATAAAGCAAGGCGAAAACACTTGTGTCGGGATGAGGAGGGAGGAAGTAGTAAGTAATATTTCATGAAAGTTACGCTTCGTGTTCGGCTCAAATCGCTATAAATAAAACGACTGGCGTTATTTTGGATTACTTCAAGCGGTTGAATAAGGTTGGCGGAGTGAGGTTCCCAGATGGACAATGCGAAGTTCATTTTACCCCTAATGAGTGTTTTATATAAAGTTAATTTTAAGAAGGAAGGAGCAGAAGAGAAATTTCGGTGGATATATTTTAACATGTGGTTAGTATTGCTAATTAGCCTGTCAATGTGTAGAGACCAGGATAATGTCGAGGTTTTGTAGACGCGAAGGTATTTGTAGAATTATACGGCTTTTAGAAGAATCGTATCAAGGTAATACAATAGTATGGCGGAGGGACACTGTTATGAGTTACACGCATTGTTTTACATTAAGAAGCATTTAGTTGCATTAGCCATACGTCCCACCAGTTCGAAACAGTGGTAATATCGTCTTGTACGGACTTGTCATCGATGTTGTTCGAAATTTCGCAGAGGACGACGCAGTCAGCTGCGAAAAGATAACTATTAGTGGATATAGCGTCAGGAGAATCGTTAATGTAGATGAAGGAAAGAAGAGGGCCTAAAACTGATCCCTGTGGTGCCCCAGAGTGTACAGGCTTAAATGAAGATGTATGACTGTTTGATGGGACGTATTGTGTCCGATTAAGGGAAAATTCTAAGGCCATCTAAACGGGTTAAATCAAGATAAGTTAACTAAGTTTAAAGAAAAGAAGTTGGAGACTTACTTTGTCGAAGACCTTAGCGAAATAAAAAAAATACACAGTCTGCGAAAAAACCTTTGTCAAGAGTAAGATGGAGAATGTGAGTAAAAGAAAGAAGTTGTGTTTCGCAAGACAAGACGATAGTTATAGCGCTGAAAAAAAACAACAAAACCGAGACAAGAAGGACACGAAGGACACACTTCTAAGTCACAAGACGAGTTTTTTTGGAATGCATGTTGTGATTTCGTAAAAAAAAGTCAATTACTGCCTAGGTACTGTGCTAATTGCGAGCACAGAATATGTTCGAGAACCTTGCAGAGAATGCTGGTGAGAGAGATCAGGTGGTACTTGAAGGGTGAAATTCTGCTACAGGACTTGTGAATAGGGACCAACTTTCCGACCTTCCAGTGAGCACTCGCGACGAAACGGCCGCGAGTGCTACCTTTACATATACCGAATTTGGTTATACGGGATGCGAATGAATGAGGAAGGCATGTGACCTGTGCCAAACATGATAATCGTGATGTACGTGTCATATAACAACATGACTACAAGTCATTATGACTACATGTTGCACTCATGATGCGCTCGCAGCCGTTTCGCTAGTTTCGCAAATGCCGAATTTGGTTTTACGCCACGTGAATAGATGAGGAAGGTATGTGGCAGGTGCAAACATAAAAGTCATTTGAATCGTGTCATACTAGAACACCAGTACAAGCTACACTCAAGGTGCCAATAAACTTGACGTGACCAAGCGCACTTGCGCGCCAACGTTCGTTTCATTGCGTATTGCCACGCCAGGCACCGATTTTCTCACCATATGCTCGCAGGCGCGCGCCACACTGCGTTGCTTTAACACACGCACGTGTGAGCGCGCCCGACGTTCCTCCGTCATGAAATGAGGCAGGCACGTTGCTGTCTGGATAACGTCATCACACGAAATGCAGCATGTCGCATTTCGCGTTGGTTGCCGCCCTGTCATGCCGACGGATCCTTCTCGCGCCTGGCGTCAGACAGTGCTCGCACTTTGCAGGTGTAGCAACGCTGTGCCCAGCATGCGCACGCGTCAACGTTACGCAGGAGTATCTTCGACTCTTCATTATGCGTTGGCCACCGTTTGACTAACTTAACAATACCAAGTTTATAATATAAGACGTGAATGAACTTGAAAAGTGTTTGACTAGTGCAAACATGATAATCGTGAGATGCGTGTGAAGTAACACAATGACTACATGCCATGCCCATGATGCGCTCGTGGCCGTTTTGCTAGTTCCAAATATACCAAATTTGGTATTGCGGGACGCGAATGGACGAAGGGGAATCACACTTCTAAACATAATATATTGACATGCGTACCATATAGAACATGACTACAACCTAGGCCTATAGGGTTCACGCGGTTTCGCTAGCTTCACATATACTAATTTTGGTGTTACGCGACGTCAATGTATGCCGAAGGTATATAACTGGTGCAAACGTTATAATCATGACATGAATGCCATGTAAGAACATGGCAACATACGATCCTCATGATGGGCTTGTGCTCGTTTCGCTAGTTCAACATACTGAATTTGATATCACGTGATGTGAATAGACGAGGAAGTTAAATGACACGTCCAAACATAATAACTATGACATGAGAGTGATGTAAAGCCTAATCTACCTGTGCCTCGTGACGACGTTGTTCTAGTTTTAAAGTGACTTATCAACCGTCCTCAGTCGTGCTTCACATATCATCGATTCCCACTGTACGTGGAATCTGTCAGTTTTTTTTGCAGGGTACTTCAAGAAGCTGTGGTTTAAATCACCTTACGCGTGTCCTCCTGTGCAGGTGCTCTTGAAGCTAATCGAATGTTTAACATGCATGTTTTAAATGCGAAGCATTTCTTAGCGAACTTCAACGACTTTGAGCATATCTATCTATCCAACTATCTATCTATCCGCGTATGACTTTTAGCTTTCCTGGCCATTTGGATAATGGTATCAATACCAAACTTGATATGGCATAACATGGCAGTATGAGGAAAATATTTCAGAAGTCACGACACAAAAGTCGTGACATATAAGTAATGAACGTCATGATTTACACTTCACGGTCCTGCAGCTCTTGCGGTGGTTTCGTTCACATGGAATGTTGCAAAACTAGTATGGTGTGACATGATTGCACAGAGAATGCAAGCGACAGACCCTAACATAAAAATTATGAAATACACGTCATGTATTCACATGACTACGTTCCATGTTCATGACATACTCATGGCCGTGTTGCAAGCGTCACATATAACAAATTTCGTAATACGGTACGCTAATAGGTGAAGAAGGTATGTGACTTATGAAAATATGATATTCATGAGATTCGTGTTATGTAATAACATGACTACATGCCACGCTCTTGATGCGCTGGCTGCCGTTTCGCTAGCTTCACTTATACCAATTCTGGTATTACGAGGGGAGAATAAATGACGAAGGTATGTGACTGGTGCAAAGATGTTAATCATGAGATGCGTGTCATGTGAGAACATCATTACATGCTACAGTCAAGACGCCAATACATTTCGGCGAGACACGGTGCGCGTGCTCGCCGGCTTTCATTTCATCGCATCACGCCGGCGTTGCCACGCCAGGCGCCGGTCGTGCCATATACTCGTAGGCGTGCGCCGCGCTGCTTTGCTTTCTTTGACAATTGCGCGTTACATCGCGTCTGGCATGTCTGGCATGCCTCCGTCATGAAAAGAGGGCGACGCAGTGTTGTCTATGTAACGCGTCGGCATGAAATGCAGCACGTCACATTTCAAGCCGGTTGCCGTTGGGCCTGGCGTGAGACTTTAAGTGCTAATGTAGCGTCGCTGTGCCCATCGTGCACGCGCTTCAACGCTGCATTGGAGTATCCTTCGTGATGCATTCGCGGCCCTTTTGCCAACTTCACAAATACCAACTTCGGTGTTACGGGACGTCAATGGACGACAAAATATATGACTGCTGCAAACCTGATAATTTTAACATGCGTGCCATGTAATAGCATGACAACTTATCACGCTCATAGCGTGCTCGCGGCCGTTTTGCTGGCTCCACATATATTAAATTTGTTATCACGTGACGCGAATAAATGGCGAACGTAAACGACACAACCAAACATGATAATCATAACAAGGAAGTCATGTATGGCATCACTTACATCCACCTCGTAATGTTGTGCGGATCTTAACGTGACGTAACAACATTTCTCATTCGTACGTTGCATATCACCGATTCCCACTGCATGTGAGATCCGCCATTTTTTTAATAATTGTGTGTTGGCCATGCACAGCACCTCTGTGACTGGAAGGCATCCTGAACGCAGGGCTGCTTCCACATAGCTGTAGCCGACACACAACAAAAGTTGTCTTTGACAGACGGAATGAAACGCACACGAGTGCATGTAGCAACAGCGATGGGAGCGCTGACGTCACTAAAGAAGCATTCAATAGCGTTACCTAATTTTTTTTTGTGCCAAATGACACAACCGAACCCTCCCTTTCGTACCACTAGGATGTTAGTTCTAGTTCACTATTCCTACGGGAATGTAGCGTTCAGAAAAGCTACCGATGCAGCAACACAAAGAGCCTAAATTTTCACTCACGACCAAATTGCTGCCATGTGTTGTATAAGGGCCGGACTGCATCGCAACCCAGGGCAAGCCGGTAAAGAGGCTGGGGGACGGGAGAGTGCATACACTGACGACACACAGACCGAGATTTACCGTCTGACGAGAGGCCGCTTTGACGCGTTTATTGCCGGTGCTTTATTGGGGGGAAAAGGAATCACTGAAAAAAAATCACAGCATATCCACAAAGTTCTTATGTTTTGAAATAAAAAAGAAGAAACGTCAAGACACAGACACAGTGTGTACATACCGACCCCTAAAGTTCATAATGACAGTTTCAGATACAGCTTCTTCCCCAGGGCGATTCAGCAGTGGAGTTCGTTACCAGAATCGGTTGTGAAAATCAAAACGCTAACTGACTTTTTAGAAGCAATAAAACATATAGTGCACTCTGATACCATGTGCTAAGATTGTGAATATGTGTGAGTTGCGTGCTTTGTAACGAAGGTATGATATTTATTATGCGTTTTATTATGCGCAAAATATGATGTGTATTTCGGCAGTGATGCTTTCTTTTCGTATTTTTCACTAACTTCTCTGTTTAAACTATATGCTTAGCCATTATGATATACTTGTTTTGTGTGCTCTGAATTAATAGTTCCAGTAGTGAAGGTTATTTTTCGTATGTTTCTCTTATGCACAATTCTGTATTATATGATTCAACTCCACTCCTTTAATAGCCCGCAAAGGGCTGTCAGTATCATTAAATGAATGAATGAATGAAGTGAATGATGATGAGTTGGGCGAAGCGTCCTTCAGCCAGTCCGTGCTTCCATCCATTCATTCGTTCTTGCGTCCACACATCAACGCGACTATTCATGCGTTGATTCATGCATCTCTTTGTCTGTCCATGCGTTAGTCTGTGAGTACGTCCATCTACCTGTCCGTACATTCGTGCGTCCCTACGTCCGCATGTCCATCCATCTGCTCATCCACCTTTTAGCTTGTCTGTTTGTTCATCCATGCGTCCATCTAGTGAACACTCCAAGCAAGTACCGCCATCTCCCATCTCACATCCTCTGTGTCACATATCCGCTTCAGAGCGGGTATGTGCCTCTGGTGGCTTCTTACACCGACGAAGGATGGACAGATCCACGCCTTAAAGAGGTTCGCTCCTAAAACAGGCAACATATCGGCCTGGCAGCGGTCTAGCTACAACCAATGACGGATGTCAGAGGCTAAAAAGTACTAGTGTGCTTACAAGAATGTGAGTGCCACACTACATACTTACAATCTTGTCAGCTTGTTATAGTACCCGCCGCAAATGACGCATTTTTATGATGATTCTGTGGTGGCGCTGAAGGTTTTCAGAAGGCAATAAAGCCTGTAGACAAGTTTTGCCGAGCTTAGTGATTTAGAGGCCGACGCTGTGCAGTAATACGCGCTGGTGTGTTGCTACAATATGGTATTTTCTTTCCTTGTATCCTTAGGAATCTTTTATTACACACGTGTGTATGTATTTAACTACTCATTTCTGTAATGTTGTCAGCCTGAGATAGTATTTAGAAGAAATAAATAAGTAAACAAATATATAGATATTAGGAATTACCTATAAATGCATAAATAAACCAGTAAACTAATAAATAAGTAACGAATACACGTTTTAGTAGTTTCTCAAACATCGTTCGCGTTATGGGGACGCTTACTTCCATTTTTGTAACATTAACGACTTTGGTGAGCTGGTGTACTGGTGAGGACTGCCTTTTTCTAGAGAAATGCATCAGAACAGCCCCGTAAAGTTTCACGCATTTCATCAAAAATTCAGAGGTTCGCGCCATCACGGTGGTCTAGTTCCTATTGTACTCGGCTGCTGACACGCAGGTCGCGGGATCAAATCCCAGCTGCAGCGGCTGCATTTTTGATGGAGGTTGAAATGCTGTAGGACAATGTGTTAATATTCGGGCAAGATTCGGGCGCACGTTAAAAACCCCAGTGTCATAATCATGTGGTGGTTTCGTGACGTTAAAACCCACGTATTAAATCAAAGTTTCAGAAGTTTTACTTAAGCTGGTAGTGTTTTCTAAGATCTTCAGAAGCAGTGCTAATCTTATCGTCGAAGCACTTCAAAGTAGTGTAAAACGGAATGCCCGTGTCTTGCATTAGGTCGCCGAGCCCGATGCCATGGGAGCACAAAAAAAATGATAGATTTGACGCTGGTGTTTTGCGTACTTCAGTGTCCGTTATTTAGTTATGCACTGCTCCTTTGTCGCAAAATGTTTAACGAAGCCTACAATATTTAGTCTGAGCATCGTCGCAGAGAGCGATAGGATGAAACGCGTGGTAGGTGTACAACACAATCACAGTGACTGCGTGTTTCACATTTTAAAGAAAGTAGGAACCAGATACTGCTATAATATTGTTTCTACACTGCCATTAAGCTAGGTTATATTCCGGGCACTCTTCAGGAAAGGTGGAGTGAACAATTGGTATGAAGGGAAGCGACAATTATTTTCACCATGAAATTCACTGAGAACCGTGTAAGTGCTTTATACAAGGTCCCTTGCTACACTGCTTGCTTGTAGGCTCGAGAGCTGGGGGCGATGCATTAACAAGAGATTACTGAAACGTAACATAAGGTTTACAAGATTGTCACCTTGAAAAATTTTTACACGGCCGAGATTTTGAAAGCACGCCAAAAGTCCACAAATACGCAGCTTTGTACCGGCGTAGGACTTGAGAAACGCGTGTCGGCAAATAAGAGACCACGTATAGATATGAACGACAGCGCATGCGTGTGCCAGCTGTTAGTTTTTTGCATTAATATGAAATCACATGCCTTAACAGTTATCTTTCCCGAAGGCTATCATGCGTTCCAGACTGATAGTTTCTTATAATGCACGGACATGCGCAGATGAATTTGGTACCTTCATTCCCTTCCGTCATGGGGCGTTTCAGTTATTGGTGAGCGTTTATGGTGTAGCAGAGGGTAGGTGCAGTGCTTCGCCGCTCTTTCTTTCGTGTTCGCTTTCTCTTCTCTTGGCACCCCACTATCCCGTCTACTCATGCCTTACTTTCGAGTGTTCACTGGCTGGGTGCCTTTCAAGAAGACTCGGAAATGTGTGCTTGAGACCCCGCTGTAAAACGCCCACACCGAGGCAAGAACGCTGGCGCCGGACACTTCCGTGTACTTGCTCCTCACTCTCGGCTATTCGCTGGCTGGACAGAGGTTGGTAAAGGTGGATGCCTGACAGCAACAGTGTCCTCTCCACGCAAGAAATTGATTCCTATTTACTCACGATCCCTGCGGGGAGGTTGGGACATTTTTTATACGCACTGGTAGTGATGTGCAATAAAGAAAACTAGCGGTTTATTTACGTTCATTTATTCTTATGTTGTTACTGAGTACACGATATGTGACGCACTCAAGGAGCACTGTATGATTAACAAGCTTTGTGCTCATTCTTCACTCAGTGACCTTTCCTTATTTGTTATTTTTCTTCAGCACTATCTAAGTAACCCACTCTCTCCATATAACCGGGAAACGCCTAGTAAAAAGAAGTGAAAAAAAATAAAGCGTTCAGGTTTTGGTAGTAGCTACTCCTTGTTAAATTAATATTGGCGCAATGAAGTCGGCAATAACATTCAGCTACTGCAATATTCACGGATGAAAACGTACTTAAAAAACCATGTACACATGAAATCCACAATATTCACGCGTAGAAACGAAGTTCACGCGAAGAAGCCCCGGAGTTTTTTTAGAAGGCCACTTATCACAGTGTTTTACAACTCATCCACACTGAACAGTCACATGGTTGCGGCCCATGATTGAAACGCAGCTGTCCTCAACAGCGATAAACTTACATAGATGCACGAACCACTTAGGGAGAAATTTACGGCAATAAAAGTGTGTGCGAAAATTAATGATGTAAATCAACCGATAGTTATTTATATGTCCGATTTTTCTCAAAACTCCACGAAAGCACACGAAGCGATGCTTAGAACTGTTTCTGTTCATTATGAGCAGAAAATGTTTATTATTAACGGTGGCTCTCTGTAGAACAATTTAGAATTTGTAAACTTTTGAGGGTCTCATCATAGTTTTTTGTACTATAAAAGTGTTGGTATTAGTTCTTATTTTTTTGGCTCTTGAAGCCTGCGTTGCGCAAATATAGTATTTAGATTGCTTGTTCCATTTTCCTGTCGGAGCTAGTGAGTTACTTAGGATAAAAAATTCTAGAGAAGCTGAATGCGCACATCATGAGCCAGACTAATACATAGAACTGCTTATTTCACATCATGAAACGCCTACATTTACCTCTATTCAATTCATTCTCTTTTTTTATTCTCTTAGTTGCAAAGCCTGGGCAAAACGTACGAATCATTATTCGACATAATGGGCAACTTTTGGCTGATTTTTTGAAATGTGAAGGGTGGTGAGCATTCGGTCAGTATCTCGAGAAGTTTAAATGATGAGGCTTTGCGTTACAGACTAAGAAATTAAGCACGCGATGTAGAAACGAGTTTGGTTGACCAAATAAATTATGACAATCAGGACCTGTGCCCCCGAAGCTAGAAACTTCATGCGTGCTGCTCACTGAGGGTTTAGGTATGATTGCTCATTGTTGCCACTTAGGAAGGAGCTGTACATCCACGAAGAAAAATGGTTACAGGTTAAAGAAAGAACACGACGCTTGACGGCGCTGGGGACAATAATTGGTGAGCTGAGGGAAACGCAATATTTACCGAATGTCGAATATGGCTCTGAGTGTTAGGATCACGAAGCTATCCATAAAACGGCTGACAGTTCAGTTTGTCGGTTTGTGCTCCTTACTATTGAATCACGCAACAAAAAAAACAGAGACAAACAAAAGACATGACTTTCTATTCTGATGTAAATAGAAGACTATTTACTGATGCGACAATTGCACACGCGCTGAAAAGTTTTTTATCTCTGCACGTATTCCTCTGTATTTCAAGCTGTCTATTACGTCCATTCTATACATCGTTGTTGTGTTCTCAGGATCGCTGAATAATTGGTCTTTCTGTCTAGCCAAAGTATATCTTAACACAAGAAATCACAATATGCTAAACAACATTACTCTTGCATAAAGCATGAGCGGTCTTGTGTTTCTTAGCCATTTGCATTCCAATGCACGCGCTTTCATTGCAGAGCAGCAAGCTTAGAAGTTTATGTGAGGCTGAAAAAAAAAAACTTTTTTTCGATCGTTACATCATTTGTTTTTTTCATATTCAGCAATATTCTGTGGAAGTGAGCTATTACGGCAGTTTTTTTCTCCTTAGTTTTCGGAGCCAGCTGTGTTGATGGCATCTAGTGATTGCGCTCTGTGTGTCTTCGTCTCTTCGTTTAGTCTCTGCTTAGTTCGCACGGCTTGACACTTAGAATCATTGAAAGAACTGAGCGCCCCGTCGACCCAAAAATACATACGTAACCTTGAACACTCCTCAATCAAATGAATATTTCTTGAACCTAGATTTTCCAAAAACGCTTTTTCTTGCAATACACATAATACAAAACAATATACAAAACATCGAAACAGTGCACTTACCTTTCATCAGCATCTACGTCGAAATAATTTCCCTTGATAACTAGCTGTGCCTTGGTATGGTTGTGTGTTCTTTGAACAGTTACACAAGAGTTTTCTCTGATAAGCCTCACTGCTGCTATAACTTCTTTAACGAAGTGAGTGTCATCTGTAATTGTCAATTTTAGGCAAAAGCATCACTGAAGCTACAAAAAACAGGTGCTAATATGAGTGTCGTTTTTGATATTAAGATACCTGACAAGCTTATGACAAATTTTTCTCACTCTAGCGCAAACATGAGCGTGAGTCAGATGTTAAACGATTGATAGCACCTCCTGCTTCGTTAAGCATGAGATGTTATTTTGCATCAGACAAATCAATGCAATCGTGTAAATTGGTTCAAAAGCGAGCGAAGGTATCTGCGTGTTGTGTGTAGCTTCCACCTTGAAAATGTGACGAGAACACATCACGTACAAAGGCGCGCAGGGCCTTTTTTGTGATATTGAGCATGCAACCTATGTAGGCTACGTGTGGTCAGCGAACGTGTGCATTTTCTGCTCCATCCACACAATTCCCCTAATGTACCTTCTTGTATGCGCCAGTAGCACCACGGTATTGAAGAATTTGTTCATTTCCTCATTTACTTTGCGAAAAAAACACCCATAAAATCCAATTCATCATCATCATCATCAGCCTGATTACGCCTAATAGAGTACAAAGCCCTCTCCCGTGTTCAGCCAGTAAAGTTCGTTTTGTGCTTGCTGCTGCCTATTTACACATGCGAACTTAATCTAATCTTCCCGTTTATCTTTGTCTCCCCATCACCCACTTGCCTTCTCTTAGAATACAGTTTGTAATGACAAGTGGTTATATTGCATTCACGCTACGTGCCCTGCCCGTGACGATGTTTTTTTTTTTATTTATACGATGATGTCTTTTACACCCGCTTGTTCCCTGGAGCACTACGCTTCCTTGTCTCTGAAGGTTACACCTATCATTCCCTTTTACATTGCTCGCGCCAATCTCCTCATTAGAAATTGACCCCTCTTTCTCGTCCTCCAGTTTTCTGCTCCGTAGGCAAGTATCAGTAGGGTGTGGCAGTTATTTACCTTTCTCTTCAGGAATGATGGTAATATACATGTCATGGTTTGAGAATGCTTCCTGAATGAGGTTCATCCTAGTGCTATTCTTCTAGTTACACAAATGTTGTTGTTCAGACCTGCGGTTACTGCCTGTCCCATGTAGACATAATCATTTATGTGCTCAAGTGCACTGATACCAAAAACGAAGCAATGTTTTCTTCTGAGGTTGTTAGAAAATACTTTCATTTTCTTCAGACTGTCTTCAATACCTGCCTCCCGGCTATATTTGTGTAATTTAGTAATCGTTAATTCCATCCCGTCGCCTGAGTTACATATCAGCACAATGCGCAGGCTACTAAAGTATTTGCCATTACCTTGTACTCCTAACACTTCCAAATGTAGGCATCAGAAACCTTCCTGTACACACGCAATAATTAGCATTGGGGAGATCGTATGCTCCTGCCATATGGCCTTCTTTATTGGTATTCTGTCGCTTTCTTTACAAAGAATCATGGTGGTAGTAGATCCACTGTATATTTCTTCAAAGATGCTTATATAGGCTCTGTCAGTGCCCTCATTTCAGATTGTCTGCATGACTGCCGATATCTCTATGAAATAAAATGCCTTTTTAAAATCTATGAAAATTATGTTTATAAAGGCTGGGTGCATTCTGCGCATACTTCCATCACTTGCTTGATAATATGAATTCGATCGATTGTTGAGTTGCATCCACAACATCTTGCTTTATCCTTTCGTTCGTTTGCCCCACCCCTGTGGTCTAGTGGCTAAGGTACTCGGCTGCTGACCCGCAGGTCGCGGTATCGAATCCTGGCTGCGGCAGCTGCATTTCCCATGGAGGCAAAAATGTTTTAGGCCCGTGTGCTTAGATTTGGGTGCATGCTAAAGAATCCCAGGTGGTCCGAATTTCCGGAGCCCTCATCTATGGCGTCTCTCATATTCATATGCTGGTTTTGGGACGCTAAACCCTATATATCAATCAATGCTTTCGTTCGTTGAATTCTCGTATTGTCCTAATTCTTAGAGCAACCTCCTTTGTAAATATCTTGCATACGACGAAGAGCAAGCTGAACATCTTGTAGTTCTTCAAGACCTTGTCGTCCCCTTTCTCATGGACTACGAGCATGTCAGCACTCTTCCGAGATTCTGAGACCCTACGCGCCAGGAGGAACTTCACAAAAAGTTGGCCAGTTTTTTAACACAACCTCGCTTTTTTCTTTCAGAAGGTCTTAAATTACGGAATTCTCATCAGCAAGTTTTCTTTCTTTTTGCATTCTCTCCAAGGCTTTTTTAACTTCTGTCATCACTGGGGGGATGTCATCAGGGTTATTGTAAGTTCTTACATAATTGGCCTCATCGTGCTGGCTCCTTTAGGATCTCTGTAAAACCCCTCCGCTATTTCAACTATCCCATCCATATTCGTAGTTCATTTTCCTCCTTCTTTCCTTAGTGCATGTATCTCATTTTTCGCCTATACCAAGTTTTCTCAACGCAGCTCTAACACTTCCTCCATTCTCTAAGGATGTTCAATTCTCTCCAAGCTACACCTTGCTTACATTGAATACCTTACACTTATATTACACTTATGAAGCTCGCCGAATTCGATTTGGCCATTTGTCCGAGGCTTGCATGCTTTGACGATTTCAAGGAGGTTGTTCATCTCTTAGGACAGCTTGCTATCGTATTCCAATTTTCACTGCACACTTTGAAACTGCACTGCACACTTGGCAGCATAGCGATTGCTGCGCCAACGCTACTGCCAAATACCTTAATAAGAGCCCAGTATTCACTCTGAAGGGAGGCTCTAAAACACTGTATTTTTCATCTCAGCGCTACCTCACTGGTTGGCTTCTTGTGTATCAGTTTTTTTCATTCCTTCTCCAGCTCTAGGTGAATTCAAGACATTGCCAGTCTGTGGTCACTGCATCGTACCATGCCAAGAACTTGCACATCCTGCATGATGCTCGGCTGTTCGCTCAAGATAAACCCTACGTCCTTTTTATTTTCGCCATTAGGGCTACTTCATGTTTCACTCACCTTTCAAAACGTTTTCGGTAGAAATTATTCAACATCGGTGTGCTATTGCGTTTCAAGGCTGGATGAAGGAGCGTGCGCCTGTACTGCCTTTATCTTGTATATCTTAGGTGTAATTACAATCTTTCTATTCTATGATATCACTCCATGTTACAGCTATATTTGTGTTGATAAGGAGCCCCACCCCCATATCTCTTCTGTCAGCCAAGTCATGATAGGAAATAACGCGACCATCCTGTAGCACTGTACATGACTCATTTGTCCTCCTAACGTCGCTGAGCCCTATAACATCCCATTTACCACCATTTAGGTTCTCGAATACTACAGTCACATTTGCCTCCCTACTAAAGGTTCTAGCGCTTAACGTGGCCAAGTTCAGGTTGCAGTAGCGGCTTGTTTGGACTCACACATTCTCAGCACCTTGTGATGAGTCACAGATCTCACTATTGACGTGACCAGTTGCTTCGCTGCCACGGGGACGAAGGACCAGCTATTGGATCACTATTTCCACACTATGCCAAACATGAACACGATGTCAAAAAACGCGTCATAGCGCCTATGAACACAAAAAATGTAAAGGAATAGTATACAATGGCACGATGCTGTGAATATCATTATTTAGCAAAATCGTCTGTTGAAGACCAACGTGTAAATATAGCTTGCTGAGACACAAGAGTGCTGAGTGAATATGAGTCAGTAAAATTTGATGTTTTGCGCACTTTTCATCACTAATTTCTGTGCTTTCATTGCGTTGAAGCGGTTCTTTCTTACTGCCACTTTCTTCACCGCGCCTTGAACTGCACTAATTTTAGTACATTCAGTGCCTCCTCGGTATCGCCAGGGACCCCTGGACATTGAGCACTATCTGCGTCAGTAACGCATGCTACCACCTGCTGAATGGCCGTCGCGCTCACCGTTACCACCGGCAAAAGCAAACGAAAGGGAATTTTTACGCTCGCTTGCTGGCAGTAATTGCACTGAACACCTTAAATCGAAACTAATACGCAAGAGTTTAGATTCGACTGAACAGGATAGGTGGCCTTCGGTAGATGTACCGTAGCTGAAGTACAGGTAATTGATTAGTTTGTATAGGGGGTGCAGGTTTTGACTATTCAATATAAGGTGGTAAAGCGAACACACTTCCATGAAAGGCAACTAAGTCCTGACCTGGGTCCATGGCTTTAACAGCTGGTAGCCACATTGTCTTTTTGCTTGGAACATGCACAAATAGAGTTGCAGTCTATTTGTAGGAAAAAAATAAACAGTTCTGCCTTTGTAGAAAGTTGCTTGAGTCACGTGAATGCTCCCCCCACATTACTCTTGGTGTCAATTTCCTGCAGTGGTATGAAACTGTTATTCATCTCTACGAGCATCGCATCACCTCAGCTGATCAAGCAATGAATTGGTGTGGCGACCATCAGCTTGCAGCTGTTCTTCGTGTTTCCGCTGAACGTGTAACGCTCCCTCCAGGAGGTGGTGTTATGGTGACGTCACATGTTGTGAATTGAAAAATGGTGCAGCGATTGCATAAAGTAACGTAGAGCACCTGCTCACTCAAGGTGTTTTAGTGGTCCTGACTATAATACAGTTTCGTGATGGCGGCTCTCAGCTGCTGGTTACAAAATTTGAATGCTACTAATACGGAAACTTGCCAAACGTTATGCCATTAATCACTCCTTGTGGGCCGATGTCGGCAAGCATTGCGAAATCGATTCGCCCCTTCAGTTGGCCGCTGACACTCTTGTTAAGCACGCCAATGGTATTGAACTCTCCCGCTCGGCGGCTTCATCTGAACTGCTCGTCATCATCCCAACCGTCGTCAGTCTGATTACGTGTACTACAATAGAAAGGCCCCTCTCGTGATCTGCCAGTAAATTTGGTCCTGTGCTTGCTGCTGTCACTTTACACCCGCAAATTTCATCATGTCATCTGCCCACCTAACTTTCTGTCTCCACCAAAGCCGCTTGCGTCTTCTGGGAGTTCAGTCAGTTATCCTTAATGAAAACCGGTTATTACGCCTAAGCACTGCATGCCTGGCTCATGTTGAATTCTTTTTCTTGATTTCCACTATGATATCTTTACCTTGGGTATCTTCTCTGATCCACTCTGCTCTCTTCTTGTCGCTTAAGGTGCCACCTATTATTTTTCTTTCCATTGCTCACTGCGTCATCCTCATTTTAAGCTGAACCATCTTTGTAGGCCTCTACGTTTATGCTCCATAGAAAAGCACCGCCAAGACGCCACTGTTATCTACCTTACCCTTGAGAGATAGTGGCAATCTGCCTGTCAAGATTAGAGAGTGCTTCCCCAATGTGCACCAGCCCATTCTTGTTCTTCTAGTTACTGCCATATTGTGGTTCGTCTCCGCGGTTGTCTGTTCATAGTAGACGTAGTCTTTTGTAACTATATGTGCACTACTACCTATCTCGACAGGCTGCTCTCTACCGACCGTTGTTTTACATTACTTTCGTTTGCTGCTGAATAACTTCAAGATTTACGTTTGTTAATAAGCCATGTAACGTCATCGGAGAAGCGCAGGTCACGAAGGTACTTTCCATTCACTCTATTTCTACCTCCTTCTATTCTAAGCGTCTGAAAACCTCCTCTGCGCACGCGGTAAATAACATTGACGAGATTTTATTCTCTTCTCTTACAACCTTCTCGATCGGTATTCTGTCGCTCTCCTTATAGAGCACTATAATGGCAGTCATCCTCTGCAGATTTCTTCTAGGATGTTTATGTATGCTTTGTCGATGCACTGATTCTGCAGTGTCTGCATGACTGCTGATATATCTACCGAATAAAATGCCTTCTCGAAATATATGACGAGTATGTACTGCCGTTGGCTGTATTCTGAGGATTTTTCTATTGCCTGACTGAAGGTACGAATGTACTCTTTGTTGCTTTGGTTGATTGAATTGTAATGTTTTCTTTATTCTGTTAGCAATAATCTTTGGAAATACTTTGTATACGACGGAGAGCAAGCTGATCGACAGAGAGCAAGCTGAAGTCCTTTTCATCTTCTTTCTCATGTATTCAAATAATGTTAGCCTTTTCTCGAGATTCTGGTACCCTCTCTATCAGGAGACACTTCGCAAACAGGGTGGCTTGCTTTTTCAACACAATCTGTTCTCCGTTTTTCAGCCGACCTGATGTTACTCGACCCTCACCAGCAGCTTTGCCTGTTTGTAATCCATCCAAGGCCTTTCTGACTTGTTCTGCCAGAACTGGTGGGAAGTCGTCTGCGTTACTGGTAATCCTCGTATTATGATCGTGGTTGTCCTAGCTACTATGCAGATTTCTGACAAACGTCACTGTTGTTTTAGCTATCCTATTCATAATGGTAGTTACTTTGTCTTCCTCTTCTCTAAGTGCATACATCTGGTTTTTGCCTATCCTAAGTTTCTTCTTGACCACTTCGACGCTTTCATCGTTCTTTAGAGTGTGTTCAATTTTCTCCATGGTACAGTTTTTATATTGTATACCTTACGCATACTTATTAGCTTTGTAAGCTTTGGCAGTTTTACATTATTTGTTATGTTGGAGGCTTTCATACTTTGGCGTTTATAATGAGTTCCTTTGTCTCCTGCGAAAGCTTTCCAGTGTCCCGTCTAACTACCGTACCTCCAACTTCTGCATACTCCGTAGTGATACTCGTCAGATTTACCTTCAGTGTGCCAGCGCTAAGGCTGGTTTCTTCTAAGCCAGATGGCTGTAACATTCAAGTCATATTTGACACCCCATTCGCAGCTTCAATAAAATGAGAACGTTAGGCCTTAATATTCTCACGGGTATAGAACGGTACCCCAGGCACAGGTGCAGAAATGACGCAGAAGGAATGAAGACAACAACGTTCTTGTGAGGCCATGTCTGTACTGCCCTGTTGTCCTAAATCCTTGCCACATGTTTGCAGTGTTAGCTCAACCAGCTTTAACTTAATAAGTTCTCCGCGTTAAATATTTTTGGTGGAAGTGTTGGGTAACCTTCCGACTCTGGATCTCCGTAGCGGACGTCAGCTTTGTTCCTGCACGATGCATGAAAGCAGTGCACCGTCCGTTCAGTCTACGCCTGCTCCATCGGCTGTGACCTCTTCCCATCTTCTCGATCCAGGTACATTTTGCGGCACCGACACAACTGACGTTGACGAGAGACTCGCCTTTTACGAGCTCGTCAGCAAGCAATACAGGTGGGATAAGACACTTATGCTGGCTAACATCAACTTTTACCTACAAAGTAGTGCAGGCGCCTGGTAGGAGACGCACGAGGAAGACCTGACGAGTTGGAACATGTGCAAGCAGAAGCTCTGCGACTTGTTCGGCCGGTCAGCTGCTCGACAAATGGCAGCCAGGGAGGAACTCACGTCACGAGTTCAATCTTCCACCGAGTCGTACGTCACCAAAATCCAAAACGTGCTCGCCTTCTGTCGGAAGGCCGACAAAGACATGACCGAACTAGAAAAGATCAGCAATGCGTTGAAAGGCGTAGCCGACGATGACCTAAACATTCTGATATGCAAGAACTGTACCACCATTGACTCAATTGCCAGTGAATTTAGGCGGTATGGACAAGCCAAAAGCAGGAGAATGACTCAACATTTTTTCCTACTCATGAACACCACTGCGATTTCTTCCTGCGAGGATCCTGTGGCGCCACGTCCATTCGTGAATCCTCCAAGCATCACAAGAATTGTCCGCCAGGATCTGGAAATCATGGGTCCTTGCACTTATCAAACCCCTGTGCTGGACAAATCGGCTCCAATATCTTTTATTCCGGCCGTTGTGCGGCAACAGTTTGATAACATGGGTGTCTCAATTCCCGAAAATTCTAGCCACACCGCAGCCCATAAATCTTAATGCCCACTACCTCGCCACCACACTTAGTGCTGCTGTCACGTCGGTCCCGCGGTTCTGATTGCGCTACCAAATTCCATCTGAGTGGCACCCACAAGATGATTGACCGTCATGGTTTTCTTGCCTACGTGTTGGCCACATTTCTCGCCACTGCCGCAATTAATGGCCTATACGGCAAAGTTTTCTAGACAACCACCAGCAGGGTCGTGGAGAGTATTCGCCACCTCGTTTTGCCGATGATCACCTTCAGAACCTTCCACCTAGCCGTTCTACGCTACGCTCCAATCCATCCTACGCCGATGTCGTCGCCCAGGGAACCCGGTCCAGCCGCTTGCCGTCACCTCAGGGTCACCAGCCGCGCTCATAAATGCCGTCCCTCCCCGTTACCGGTGTATTCTGGGCGGTTCTCAGGTAACTAACAGATGCAGCTCCTGGAGGTGGCGCTGCATTGACATCTAAGACCGAAAACCTCTACCGACCACAAATTCTTCAAGAAATTTACTTGGTGTTATTATCGATGGCCTGACCGTTACAGCTCTAATAGATACTGGTGCCCATATATCCGTTATGAGTTCACGTCTTCGATTCCGCTTGAAGAAACGTGTTACCCCTGCCATGTCTTCGACAGTGCGAGTAGCCGACGGCCGCCGAACATCACTTTTTGGTATGTGCACTGCCAGCGTCACTGTTGCCGGCCTTCACACTTCAGTCCTCTTCGCTGTTCTAGACGCTTGCTCACTCGACCTTTATCTCGGCATTGGCTTCTTGACTGTGCATTCAGCATTCATCGATTGTTTCACCGGACATTTACAGCTAGAGTTGTATTTTTACTCTGATGTCCCTTCTGCAGCTTGCACACGGCTACGGTCCGTGGAGTGTCTACAATTACCGCCTCAGGCCGCTGTGTACCTTTCTATGTCGCCGTCCGCACCTGTTCCTGATGGCGACTATTCGGCAGCTCCACTCATTGACCAGATCGGTTCCCGAAACATCATACTAACTCATACTATAGTTAGGATTAGCGACAATAAGACGCTTCTCTCTGTCCTCCACTTCTCTGTGTCAACTCAGGTCAATCCTCAAGGTATTGCTTTAGCAGAGCTCTCCACTCTAGGGCATTGTACAATGTCATCTCTCACTCCTGATATCAAGACTATAGCCGAACTTGTCATAGCCGCACAGAATAGAGCTTGCCTAGAAAAAATGATATCAAACGGCCTGTCACCTTCCCAAGTTGATGCGCTCCGTGGTCTTCTATTTTCTTACCTCGACATGTTTGATATCGACGACAGTTCCTTGGGCCACACGAGCGTCGTAGCCCACCATATCGACACTGGCGACGTAAGTCCCTTTCATAAGCGTCCTTACTGTGTGTCTCATTTAGAGCGCCAAATAATTTAGAAGGAGGTAGAGAAATGCTCGACAAAGACGTCATAGAGACTTTAACCAGTCCTTGGGCATCACCTGTTATGTTTCTTGAAAAGAACAACACCTGGCAGATCTGTGTCGACTATCGCCATCTCAATTGAACAACCGAGAAGGATGTCTCTCCTCTACCTCAAATTGATGATGTGCTTAACTGCCTTCATGGTGCCAAATGTTCCTCGTCGTTGCACTTAAGATCTGGATATTGGAAAATTTCAGTCGATGGCCACGACTGCGAGAAGACGGCATTCATAACACCCAACGGGCTTGATCAATTTAAAGTCTTGCCTTTTGGGTTTTGCAATGCACCAGCAACTTTTGAACGCATGGTGGACTCCCTTCTACACGGTTTCAAATGGTCGACGTACCTGTGCTATCTAGACGATGTCATCGTTTTCTCGCCAATCTTTGAAAACTACATTTCGCGTCTGTCGGCCATTCTTGACGTTTTTCACTGTGGTGGCCTCCAGATTAACGCGTCTGAGTGCACCTTTCGGCGCCGTGAAATAAAGCTACTCGGCCACCTTGTTGACGCTACTGGTGTACGACCCGACCCTAATGAAGTCCGCGCGCTGCGCGGGTGTCCGGTCTCAAGTTAAACGCAAGAAGTCCGCAGCTTTTCGTGACTCTGTTCATATTTCGGCCGTTTTGTCAGCAACTTTGCGAAAATTGCTTGGCTCCTCACGGATCTCCTCAAAGAGAACGCGACTTTTTCCTGGCTTGAGCACCAAGAACATTTCTTTGCGTAATTAATTTATTCGCTCATATCCCCAAGTGTGTTGGCTCATTTTGACACAGCCGCTCGAACGGAGCTTCGCGCCGACGCAAGTGGCCGTGGCGTAGGGGCAACGCTCGTACAAACGAAAAAACGGCACAAACCGTGTCATAGCGTACGCTAGCCACCTACTTTCTCAGTCAGAAAGGAATTATTCAATTAATGAGCGAGAGTGCCTGGCTTTCATCTGCGCTATCGCAAAATTTCATCCGTACCTATATGAACGTACGTTCGCAGTCATTACGGACCATAATGCGCTCTGCTGGCTGTTAATCTTTATGGATCCTACAGGAAGAGTCGGATGGGCATTGCTATTGCAGGAGTACATGTTCACTCTAGTGTACAAGTCTGGCAAACTTCACAGCGATGCCGACTGCTTATCGATGCTTATCAAAGATTGACCGTCTTCAATCCAGCCGTAAGGACCCCTCACCAAGCCTACTTTTCTTCAATACAACGTTTTGTACCACCGCAACCTACAGCCCGATGACGCGCAACTTTTTCTCGTCGTCACAGTAATCTGCGGAAGGACATCTTGCGATAACTTCACAACGCTCCAGCTTCTAGACATTTAGGTGTCTCCAGAACCTATGACCGCGTCCGACGACGGGTACTCTGAAAGGGCCTTTATCGTTCCGTTCGACGCTACGTTGCAGCCTTTTACCTGTACCAGCGTCGCAAGAAGCCTACGTCTCTCCCTGCCAGTCACCTTCAACCTATTGAAGTCGCAGCCGAGCCGTTTCATCGTGTGGGTTTGAACTTGTTAGGTCCCATGCCGAAATCGGCAATAAAAAACAAATGGATAGCAGTAGCTACGGATTTCACTCGGTATGCAATTACTCGAGCGCTACCGACGAGCTGCGCAACGGAAGTCGCAGACTTCCTACTCTATGGCATCATCTTTCAGTATGGCGGTCTTTCTTACCTACTCAGGGACCGTGGCTGCTGGTTCCTGTCTTGAGTGCTTGGCTACCTCCTTAGATCTTGTGCTACGTGGCACAACTTTACGACTTCTTACCATCCTCAGACAAACAGACTTACTGAATGCTTCAATCACACACTGACTGACCTGCTTTCTATGTATGTTACTGACAACCACGGCGATTGAGACACTGCCCTTCTGTTTGTAACCTTCACCTACAACTCGTCCCATCACGAAACTGCCTCTTACTCACCATTTTATCCTCTTTGACCATGATGCCTTACTACTTTTGATACCCTGCTAGCGCATGACCTTCCGTTTCCCACTTTATACGCATAAGATGCCATTTCCCGTGCTCTGATCACACGTACAGTATTCCGCGCCAGGTTCTGATCGTCCCAGAGAGCACAAAAGTCGCTCCATGACAGCCGACATAGGAATATCGATTTTTTTGGACTCTCTCGCTTTACTGTGCCAGCCATCCCATCGTGTCGGCCTGTGCGAGAAACGTTTATTGCAATAAGTTGGTTCTTATCGAGTTTGCGCCGAGTCACACCTGTCACCAATAATTTCTTCTAATACGAACCCCACTGTTACATACAGAAGGGACATTGCGCATGTGTTTCGCCTAAAGCCCTATCACAGTGACTCGTCCGTCTATTAACAGCAGGCACCAGAACGGTGCTTTTCCACCAGGGACAATGTCACGGGTTTAAAAGGGTACCTCAGCCTTGGGTGCAGAAATGACGCAGAAGGAATGAAGGCGAAGGTGTTGTTGTGAGGCCGTGTCTGAACTGACCAGTTGTCCTGCATCGTAGCATACTTTGTGCAGTGTTAGCTCAACCGGCGTTAGTTTAATAAATACTTTCCGTTACAATATGTCCGACAATGGTTCGAAAGCTGACGTCGTAAACTTAATCGCGACTTTAGTTCACAAAGCAGCTTGCCTCATTGAACGCATTTACAATCGTCATCGCGGCATGTGTGAAGCCGACACAGGCCGCCTCATTCAGGTCTTTTTCACATGCCAAATTACGTGTTCCATCCGCTACTTCTTTATCACGCCAACCGAGACCTAGCAAATCGACAGACTGATTCTCCCTACCTATAAAACTCCTCTCCATCTCCCTTCATAAAAAGCCGCGGATAAATTACTTCCACTAGGGGCACACAACACCCCGTGAGAGCCTGTCTAGACGCGCGTTTTTCGTCAGCATCAACGTCTATCGCTTATGAAAACAGGTGAAGAGTTCATGAGCCGACTTGGTATCGACATTAGTGCTAACACCATGGCTACGCACTTTGTTGTAGTCGCTGTTAGCAGGAACCTATTTATCCAGCGACTCCCCGAAAACACTTCTCCAGAACACTATCCACAGAGACTGGAAACTAGAACCATGGCTTTTCACAAGCGCTTCCCTCCTGATTCTCCAGCAGTATACGTAGACGCGGTCGAATATACCAACCATCCAGCTTTCGCATTAGCCTTTGTGGATGGATTTAAAAAAAGTGGTAGCCAATGCGTTCATTTCAAATTCAATATAATTCCTAGTAGCAGAGGAGATGGCGATTGCTTTAGTCATTGTTCACTCGTCCGCTTAGTACAGTTTTTTCGATTTGTAAACTGCAATTTATAATGTCACCACTCTAAAAATTCAATCTACAGCTGCTAGAATTTGTAAATTATCTTTTCGGCTGATCGCCTCATCACCCTCCTCTGTATATCAGGGCACTGTGGACAACTAGGCAATGAAGCCGCTCAAACCCAAGCCTGAGCAGTCGTCAATCGGGCTCAAGGCGACCAGCCTTTGCCTCGAGGTGCCAGGAATCTACTGGTGACGCTTTTTTACTAGAATTGCCTCCTAAAGTATGCCTCTCAGTGTAAATCTGTTTCAGGAAGTGGCCAGGCTTCGTGATGGAGACTCTAAACGACCACAGTTATGGCTGCTTTCTTTATCTCCGTTTTCACGGATGTCGCAAACTCTCCACAAAGCAACTTGTGTCCTAGCAGCACATAGTAACTGCAATCCCGTATTCATGAATTCTTCGAACAAACCCAAGCCTCGTGACAAAGGCCAGAGCACCAGGAGTGAAAGCAGGCTGCTCAACGCATCTCGGGTCAGGATTCGAACGCCGGACAGTTAGCTGGGCTAGTTCAGAAGTGTACATCCACTTAGCAGCGTGAGCAACCACCCTTCCCCAGATTCTACTTACCCCCTGACGCCCCCATAAGATGGTTCTTTCTTGAATTATTCAAGTTACTTGGCTACCTAAATTCAAATTTCAGCAACTAATGTCTAAATCTTTCCCGTGACACTTCTTTATCGTTTGCAGACAAATTTTGACTCCTGTCCTAAGTTCACAAGGGCTATCCATCGCAAGCATGCAGTGGAGGCCATGGATACGTCACTTGCCGCCCACAAATGTTCGAGACTTCAAGTGGCTTTGTATTGCCCTGCTGCATTTCGTGGTAACAAGTTATGAGCAGTGAATGCTGAATGCATGCAATACTGATGCCGCTTTTTACAACTTTCGAGCCATTAGATGTTAACGCAAGCAATGACTTATCTGCTCTGGGCAATACTCCCAAGAAAGGTTATTTTCCATTGAAACAGTTTTAAATATATGAATTGCGACTCACTTTGAGCTGGCCGATCACACGTTACACTGAGCCATTTCCACATTCCGTAAGCCGTTTAGGATCATTATTATTGCTCCTTTTACGTCACATGTAACCCAACAACCCTCTGCATAACTCGAAACTTTAAGGACAATATTTTTGAGTCTTTGTTTTAGTTTTAAATGCATCGCAATTAATAGGACACTTCGGGGAGTTTACCATATCTATCTATCTATCTATCTATCTATCTGCCTATTTATATAGCAATCTATCTATCTATGTATCTACCTATCCACCTACGAATTTCGCTGTTCTGGCCGATTGGATAATGGAATCGATACCAAAATTAGTGTGGCACAACTTGACAGTATGACGAGCAAAACCGTTAAGTCATATTATCAAAATCATGGTATGGATTTCATGATTTTTATGAAACAGTTATCTTGGTCTCACGGCTCTTGCGGCGGTTTTGTTCACAAGACATGCTGCTAAAGTGGTTTGTTATTACATGACTGCATAATTAACACAAGTGGAATTCGCGTAAAGTAGAAATCATGATATGCATGTCACGTAAGTCCTGACTGCTCTCCGCGCTCTGCGTTCCTTCGCGGTCGTTTTTCTTGCTTCACACGTACCTGATTTGGTAATACAAGACGTGAATAGATAATGAAAGTATATGGCTGGTGCAAACATGGTAATCACGATATACGTGTCATGTAAGATCGTGACTACATGACCCAATAATGACTACATGAACACATGGTCATTTTGAAAGATTTACATACAGCAAATGTGGTATTACGTGACGTGCATAAACGATGAAGAAAAACGACATGTTCTACAATGCCAATCGTTACGTGCGTTTGTTGGAAACATCCCTACATGCTATGATCATAGCGTTCTCGCGGATGTTCCACTAGCTTCAGATATGTCGACTTTGATGTTACGTGTTGTGAAAGGACGACGAGAAAAATGCTACGTCCATACCTGATAATCGCGCCATAAAATGTCTCTACAGTATATTTCCTGTTTCCCTCGTGTAGTTTTGCTGTTTTTATTGTGACAATTCAATATTCCTCTTTGGCGCTTCGCGTATGAGATCTACCATTTTTTTACTTTTATATGATAAAGTATGTTACTAAGTACTGGCACAATGCTAGAATATAAAAGTAAAAAAACTTAATCGGAGACCTTGTTGTTAATAGTATTTTGCATGCGAAGCATTTTTTGCGAACTTTGGCGACCTTGAGCGTATCTATCTATCTATTTATCTATCTATCTATCTATCTATCTATCTATCTATATATCTATCTATCTATCTATCTATTTATCTATCTGTCTGTCTGTCTGTCTGTCTGTCTATCTATATGTGTATCTACCTAGCCGCTTCTGACTACAGCTCTCCTGGCCGTTTCGATTATGGTATCGGCACCAAAACTGGTATGGCATAACATGACTGTATGACGAGCATAAATGAGAAGTCTCATCCTTAGAATCCGGTCACGTATGTCGTGAATGTCATAATATACATTTCATTGGCTTGCTACATTTGCGGTGGTTTCGTTCACATGGCATAACAAAACAACAGGTATGGCATGGCATGACTTCATGTAGAATATAAGTGACAGACATTGACGTGAAAATCGCGACATACGTGTAATATAAGTCATGACTACACGAAACGCTCATAGTGCGCTCGTGGCCATTTCGTTACCTCCACATATACCAAATCCGGTTTAACTTGACGCGACTGCAGTACAAAGGTTATCACACCTCCAAACGTGATAATCATGTTAATGCGTGTCGTAAAAAACATGGCTACATGCTACACTCATAGTGCGCTCGCGGTCGTTTGGCTAGCTTCACATATACCGAATTTGGCGTTACATTACGTCAATGAATGTAGTAGGTATGTGACCGGTGCAAACATGATAAGCATGATATTCGTGTAATGTAAAATGACCACTTGGCACGCTTGTGATGCACTCGTGGCAATTTACCTAGCTTCACATATATAAAATTACACCTAGCTTCACATATAAAAAATTTGTTATTACGTGATATGACTGGACAACAAAGGTGAACGACACGTCCAAACATGATAATAGGTTATGGCTGTCATGTTAAAGATGACCACATGTGGGCCTTATAGCGCGCTCACGGCCGTTTTTCTTGCACTACATGTACCAATATAGCATCACGTGACATAAGTCCATGACATGACATGACACGTTCAAACATGATAATCTTGACATGGAAGACATGTACGGCACAACACTCGTCAAACTCGTAACGCTGTGTTGATTTCAAAGTGACATGTCAACCTTTCCAATTAGTGCTTCGTATATTGTTTATTTCCACTTTACGTGGTATTTGCCAAGTTTTTTGTAGGCGACGTTTTAGATGCGGAGCATCTAATACTCGAGGCTTGTAGTGCGGCGCCGTCCGCAAGCTTCCTCCTCCTTCTTCCACCATCTGTGCATCCCTTCCTCCTCTCCACACCGCGCGCGCTTCTCTCCTCCACCATCTGTGCACCCTTCCTCCTCTACACACCACGTGTGCTTCTCCTCTTCACGAACAATCGCCAGCTGTATGAAGATGCGCGCATGCGCCGTCGCGCTTCGAGAACATCGGCAGCTGGACCGCGCGCGCATGCGCCGTCGCGCTTCTCCCCTTCGATAACCTTCGAGTACATTCTCCATCTTACGCGCGCGCATGCGCCGTCGCGCTTCGCGAACATTCGACAGCTGACGCGCGCATGCGCCGTCGAGCTTCGAGAACATTCAACAGCTGACAGCGCATGCGCCGTCGCGCTGTATATATACTCAAGGTCGGCGCTCGCTTGCTCAGTTGCCGCTTGTCGGTTGGTTTGTACGGCGCGTCGACGTCCGAGGTCGCGGTGAAATGAATGCCGACGAATCCACAAATACAATGATCGACGTCCCTTCGACCAGCGCCGCCCTTTCGCATACGTGTCGTACGTGTTCACTCATTTAACACCCCCTCCTACAACCACGTTAACCAATTTAGCCATCGACCCAAGTAAGACGCAATTTAACACCCCGTTAACCAATTATATGCTCCGCATCCTCCTCAGTGTTTCCTCGAGGGAAGCTGCGGGCAATCTTTTTATTTATTGACAAGGCTCGTGACGTACAATGCAGAGAAATTGATGTCGTAAACGGGTTTAGAGATTGCATTAGGTGGCTTACTTTCAAGTTTTAAAGGCCCAGGTGTCAATGAAGTGCAATTCAAGGGTTTATTTTTTGTGGTAAATTACGCTTGTTGGAGGTATTCCCTAGAACAGATGAACTACTCAGATTTCATAGCTAGAAAGCTGTGAAAGTTGGCATTAGTGTTGCATGCATTCGGTCTTCTTTGTTCAAAGCTAGTTACCAAGAAAGTAAACGAAGCTTTACGAAGCAGATATCCGGACCTAAATAAGCAGGCTTCCCTGAATAGATTATGACTAGGCCTTTCAAAATTGCGGCAAAAAAAGTAAAGGCTGGCCAGAAGAAAATAGAAGACAATCACAATGCTATTCGAAAGAATTCAGCTGTGATTCCTTATGCCCATGAGTTCTCGCATGTGATAAAAATTGTGAGCAATAGGACCCACATGATTGTTGTATTCATCCTATTCCTCCAGTTTCGGTATGTCAAGCTTGGCATGGAAAACTAAACGATGAAAAATCATGACGCATGTCAAAATTACAAGTAAAAGAACGGAATAAGTTCATAGCTTGTCGAACTAATGCAGTATACAACATTCCGTGTACTCGCAACAAGACTTTTATTGGGAAAACCAGTTTGTGCGTAAACATAGGAATTCAAAAGCATGTGCTTAATGTCAATAATGGCGCAGCTTCTCATTTGGCTATTTATTGTCGAATAAATGCTTGTAAACCTCGTTTTGTAAAAAAAAACTTCACGAATATCCACAAAATACTTGCTGATGATGGGGCTAAGTGTTCTGCGTCGGATTATGGGTTTTTGGTTCACCCTTATTAAGCTGCTGAAACCCGTCATGGTCGATCGGCCATGGTCATGGTCTTCCGTTTTGTTTTTAGTAGAGCCTTTCATTTTATATTATAGCAAAAGCTGTTATGAGATCGAAATTGGGTCACGCGCAGCGCCGTAGTTTCCGCCGCCACCACCACTGCCACTGCCGGTGTATTATCGCAAAAAAGGAAAAAATAACAAATCAGAAAAAATGGCAGCATAATCACGGAGTGAATGATGAAGAGTGGGGCGAAGCATTCGTCTGTCCATGCGTCCGTCTGTGTGACCGTCCATGCGTCTGTTCGTGCGACCATCCCTGCGTTCGTTCAAGCATCCGCCCCAGCGTGCTTTCATGCGCTTATCCATTCATCTGCCTGTGTGTCCGTTCGTCCATCTATTCAACACTCCAAGTCCCACCATCTCGCATCTTTTCATCATAATTTCCCCATATAGAAGCACCACCGTTCACTGGACATTCCAAGGATTAACCGAGAGGTGGCACACGCACACTTTCTTACGGCTTGCGCTTCGGGTCTACTTCCCACCTTGAACCACCTTGAGTTTATGGTATATACTAGTTCACTGTATTCATGGCACTGCGGCCCAGTGCTCGCTAAACCTTTCTAAAACCAAGGAGGTTACGCCCAGAGAGTATAACGTAGCAACCTTTTCCTGTCAGATAGCGCTCAATGTACATGCCAGTGGCTGCTAATATGAAATGAGAGACAGGAGGATTCAGCTTTTCATTTCTTACGGGTTGTGCTTCGTATCTGCTCCCCCTTTTAACCACCTCGAATTCATTCATGGCATATACTAGTTCATAGTATTCATAGCCCTGTGGCTCAACGCTCGCTAAAGCTTTCTAAAACTAAGGAGGTACACCAAGCGAGTATAATGTAGCAACCTTTTCTTCTCCGACAGTGCTCAGTGTACATGCCATTGGCTGCTAATGGGGATCACAGTGTGCGCACTGACTGAAAGCCGAATGCTCCTGTGTCTCATTTCCCATTAGCAGCCATTGGCGTGTACATTGAGCACTTTTTTTATTGTCAAACATCGCACAGAAGAAATCTTTCACCGGCACCACCTTGGAGTTCAAATGTTATACCTATTTCGGGAATGTGCCACTGGTGGTTACGTACTACGAGGGATGCACAAGCCACGCCATCAAGAGCTTCGCCCCTAAAAAACAGAGTAGTTCAAAACCGGGTCCACTGCATGCGAGTCCAGTGTTCTACCACTGAGCGACGCCGGCGCTAGAGACATGTGCGGAAACTTGCCTTAGGCAGGATTGATAACCGGAAAGAATCGCAATATTTTAAATGATAAAGCGTGTTAGAAATGAAAAAAAAACAACTAGGCATAACATATTGCGATTAGCGTAGCGAGTGTGTCGTGAATCGCTTCAACCAAGTACAAAAGCTTGCTTTTGATAACCTATTATTTATTGTTCATACACAATCCAGGCATAAATACTCATTGTCGTGAACCAATGCATGAACCATTGGCATAAATTCCTTGCAAGTGTTCAGCAGACACAACACTTCTCAAACGAATGACGAAAAACGCCACAGCGGATGCTGGTCTACTACCAAGAAACAATACTATTAATGCTGCAATGGGTATCCAGTAAGTGTGCTTGCAGCAGTGACCCAATGATTGTTTAAAAAGGCTCTGAAAGGCTGCTCTTCAGGCTTTCTTTGTGATTCTGCTCCGCCTTCCTAGCAGGCCTCGCGATTTTTTGGTTCACCGACTGTAATGTTATGCGTCAATTGATCGTCGTAAAATGTGGGTGTTTTTACAGCGTTGTGGTTTTTTATTTTGTTTGTTTTGGTAAAGAGCCTTCGGTAACGTTTTGAACGCAATCGCCCTAAAAATCTCGCTTCACAGAAATTGCGGCTTGAGTGTCGGGATTGCTGGTTTTGAGCGAATAATAATCTTATGCGCGACCACGAAATTGAGAACTGTGCAAATACGATAAATGAAAAAATTACAGGGACACCGTGGGAACCTACCATGGTCGCTAGGGTCCATGTTAGGATTGAACACGGGTCATTTGCAGGGCAAGTGGATGTTTTACGACGCGGCTGCTCTTCTACTTATGAATACACTACAAAGAACTTCCTGTGCTTATAACTGCAGTGAAAGTAGCTTTGATCCTTTACAAGCATAGGCTTCCTGTATATGTGCTTTATGATGCAACTTGAGATATTGCCGTAATAGAGCGCAGCACAAGTGGTGATTTGCAGCGGGCGTCAAAACCTGCGACTATCGTAATGGCTTTGTGATTTAAAGAAGATGACCCACTACAAAAGGCACACACGCTACTGTGCCTATGTCCTTGAGACCACGTTGTGGGTGCATTCCAAGTTGAAAAGTTTGATGCACTAAGTGTTTGAAGTACGCACCAGGAACAGAATATCGCTGTTGCGTTCAACTTCTAAAGACGAAACTTCAGGGTCCCTCAATTTTTGTTCATAAATGTTTTGGTTTGTTTACGTCTTGGTGTTACTGTTTTACCTGATTTTTCGGCGTTGCGGCCTCGTTTCAAAGGCGAGGCACTGGTGATAGCACCAGTCACTATACACACGGCACTGATGCGGCCTTTTATTGAATATTCTTTCTGGCTTATTTCGGCTGTTAGGCATAAAAAATCCCTGAGAGCAGCCACAAAAATAATGATAATGATGATGTTACTGACTCTGAAGGGACACACCCACAAAGGAGAATGGGCAAGAAAGCAGCAGCGATATCTACAAGTTAGAAGGCTATTCGATAACAATAAGGTAGCAGGTTTTGTGCTGTCTTTTTTGTTTGACCCTGCTATTTCGTTTTTTACAACTTTTCCTAACCGCCACAGATGTTCTCACAGATGTTTTAGCACTTGTGCTAGGAGCGTGCACGCTGTCAGACACTGGACAAGACCATGTCTTAAAGAGCCTCGCCCGTCAAATGTAAATCTCGCATTGTCACAAATACCGACACTTGTTAAAAACTATAGAGGACTTTTATATATCAATGGAAAGTGATAATTGTATCATCCAGCCTTTTCTACACTATCAGATGCGAAAGTTTCGCACCTTAAAGATAGCTTGCAGTCTCACAAGGAACATTGCCTTTGGTTGTTTTTTTTGTCACAATAAGCACACTCGATGGTCATTTCTTTTCTTGAGTTTTTCCAGGTTACATGTGTACCGCTTATTTCTTGAATAAAATTTATTTTGAAGTCAGCCTTTCAGGTTATCTTATTTTCCTAGTCCCCTTTTTGTCACGCTTATCTTCGCTCAAAATATAAGCACACACCAACTCGCATAATGTTTCGTTTTGATGCTGTGTATTTCGGACCAACTTCTGAAATAGAACCGCTAACAGCAGTGAAACGCGACTCAGTGGCCACCTTACGTCCAAGCGCAGACATGGCGTGAGTGGTCGGTGTAGAAGAAAGAGATGTAGAAGAAGAAAGCGGCAAAGAAACATACCTTGTCTTAACTATACAACTCCCCTCCCCCCTTTTTTTTCGTTGTAAGCAATAATGCAGTTATTGTTCATATGAGACTATTTGTTCTCTTGGCCAATCCCCCAGAGTGGGTACGAGCCATGGATTAAAGGATACAAACAAACAAAACCTTCCGCCCTATATCGGTGCGCGTTTCGACAAGTAATCAGAATAGGGAGAGAAAAGTGAATATTGGAGAAGATAGAGTGGTGTCAATGTTCGAGGGTGGGTCGAGTGAAATCTACAGAAGGTTTTTAAGGATCTGAATGTATTGAAAAACCACCGTTTGTATCTCAGTGCGGCGTCGGAAAGGAAACAGGAGGTGCCTTTGTCTAGACATGTGAAGGTGGAGGATGATTGTGTAACCTAACAGGGCCGAAAAAGCAAATAAGTGTGTTGATCAGAAGAGAGACAAGTGTGGTGTGCAAGTGGCTTGTTTTCGAACATAACTGCTTTCTTAAATACTTTAAATGCGAAGCATTTCTTAGCGAACTTTTGCGACTTTGAGAGATTCTATATATCTAGCCGCCTACGACCCTTCACTTCGTGCCCGTTTTTGTAATGGTATTGATACCAAACTTGTTATGCATAACCTGATTGTATGAAGAACATACTTGACTAGTAATAACATGAAAATTATGACATGTATGTCATGAATTGAATCCTATGTTCTTGCAGCTCTAGTGCTGGTTTCGTTCACGTGGCATTTTGCAGATCTGGTATGGTATGACATGATTGCATGGCGAACACAAGCGACGGACTTAACATAAAAATTATTACATGCGTGTCATAAAGCGACATGACCACAGCCCAAGCTCAGGATGCACTCACGGCTGTTTCGCTAGCGTCACATATATGAAAGTAGGTATTACGGTACGTGAATAGATGGCGAAGGTACGATACCGCTGCAAACATGATAATGTCAGATAAGTGTCATGTCACAACATGACGATATGCGACGGTCATGAAGCACTCGCAGGCCATTTCGCTAGCTTCACTTGTACCAAACTTGGTATTACGCGACGCGAACGGATGTTATGGGTAAATGAAACATTGAAATATGATAATCAAGACATCCGTGTCATGTAACAATATAAATACGCGCCACACTCTTCATGTGCTTGCGGCCATTACGCTATCTTAACAGATGTCGAATTTGGTATTACGCGACATCAATGGGTGACGAAGGCATGTGACAGTCTAAACAATGTGAACATGAATTGTGTGTCACGTGAGAGCATGATGTTATGTCAATGTCAAGGATCAAAATGCGTTTTCAACGTGACGTGGTTCGCGTGCTCACCAGCATTCATTTCGGACGTGCCACGCAGGCATCGTGACGCCAGGTACCGGTCCTGCCATATACTCACAAGGCACGCGCAGACCTGCGTTTGCTTTGACGTATGCGTGTTTCAGCGCGTCCGCCGTCCCTCCGTCACGAAAAGAGGAAGACGCAGTGTTGTCTGGGTAAGGCATCTGTGGGAAATGCCACATGTCACATTTCAAACCTGTTGCCGTCGGGCCACGCTGACGGACGCTGGGTCGCGCCAGTCACACCTGTAGTCACACTATAGATTGCTCGCGTTTTGCTAACGTAGAGTCGCAGGCCCAGCATGTGCGCACGTAAACGCTAGATTGGTGTATATTGGGCCCTAGATGATGCGCTCGCGAAGGTTTAGCTAGCGTCTCATATACCAAACTTGGTGTAAGCTGACGTCACGAATGACAAAAGTACATGACTTGTACAAACATGATAATCCTGACACGCGTTTCATGTAAGAACACCACAACATACTGTAGACCCGTGTGCTCAGATTTGGGTGCACGTTAAAGAACCCCAGGTGGTTGAAATTTCCGGAGCCCTCCATTACGGCGTCTCTAATAATCATATGGTGGTTTTGGGACGTTAAACCCCACATATTAATCAATCATGAACACCACGACATACCACACTAATAGCGTGCTGGCTGTCGTTTCGCTAGCTACACATACTAATTTTGGTATCGCATGACGTGAATTGATGACGCAGGTAACCGACACAACTAAACACGATAATCATTACACGAAAATCACGTGCGGCATTATTTTCATCTGCCTTGTAATGTTGTGCTGATTTTAAAATGAAATATCAAGCTGTGTTATTTGTGCTTCGCATATCATTGATTTTCATTGTTCTTGAGATCTTCCAATTTTTTTCACCTACAACTTATTTAACTCTACCCAGGCCATATAAGAAAACTGTCGTTAGACACTGGAAGTTTTTGCGCGCCCAATGAAGAATTTTTTCCTACGATACTTTTTCTGCTTGGTTCCTGACAAGCCACAAATCTATGATGGGACTGACGCAAGTTTCAAAACCTTTTCTACTGTGGCCATCGCAAGCACAATCCATCTCATGCCTTTTTCGGTATCAGGGCTGGAGAACCACGCTGGCAGATATTTTATTTATTTATTTGATTTGCATACGACAGATACGCAGGGACACAGAGGGAAGAGTAAGAGAGCAAGGTGGTAACTGTCACCTGAAAAGGCACAACGCTTCCTCACTCTTTTGGGAGAAACGGAGAAAGAGGAAAGAAGAAGAGCAAGAAAAAAATGAAGACTTTGACGAGTATGAGTAAAAAAACATTATTTAAAATAATAAAGAAAGATGTCTGTAAACGGGTGGGCAACGTTCGCTGGGTTCGTAAAGGTAAGGATAGCTCTGTGGGCCTGGTCACATCGGAAAGCACAAACCACTCAGAAAGAGGTAGTCGTCTTAGGATCGCGCCCTTGTGATTTAGGAATTTAGATTTCCTTAACCAGCAAAGACCACTGCGTAGCAAGTGCGGGACAGTGCAATACAAGATGCTCAAGTGTGTCGCAGGAGCCACAAGCTGCACACAACGGACTTGCAGATGCCCATGAAGCACCAGCCCAGAGCCCACTCTTAGTTTGTACAACATCGCTCGGGAACACCGAGGTAGGCTACAGCCACATGCACGAGAAGGAAATGATCATTCGCCATACACTGGTCTGGGTGCTGTTTTAGGAGTTGTCGGCGTATAAGCAGACGAGCGTCGTACATCGTGCATAAATTCCAGGACAGTCACAGCCACCGTGGTTGAATGAAGAAGCAAGGCGATCCGCTACTTCATTGACCACAGTGTCCAAGTTTGAATGTACCATTGTTGAGCTAGGCATACCCCACGAGGCAGAATATTGTTTATGGATTCCTTGATGCTGCTTAGAATAGGGATGTCGGTCTCCATGCTGGTGAGTTGATTTAGGGCACCACGAGAGTCGGTGAGGATGACAACCTTCGATGCTGGTAACCCTTCTTGTACATACTTAAGGGCGACATCCATCGTAGCTAGCTCAGCCGTCACCGACCATGAGAAGTGGCATTTTAAACAACCACTCAAAATCGTTTGAAGGGTATAAAAAAGCTGCAGAAGCACTCAGGCCATCGCTGCGTACAGAAGCATCTGTAAATAGTTTTGCATAGTCTTCGAAGTTTTCTAATAGTTGTGAATATGCTAATTGCTTTAGTTCTGTAACAGGTTGTGGTCACACTTTTTGCGTTTTTCTTGGAGTTCACAGATGAGTAGGAAAGGCGCATGGGCTGTGCTCTGTCGATGTTGGCAACGTCATATCTTCGTCGTAATTGCCAGTATTGTCATTGAAGAAAGCCGCCATTTTACCCATCCGAGATTGTGGGCGCTTTAACAGCCTGGTAAGGAGTGTCTTGCCAATGTGGAGCTCGGTTCAGACGCTCAATATTATGTAGCGCTCTCTGGTCAGCTTGCTGTCTTAGCAAACACAAGTGTGCTTCAGCCAATAGTAGCATCAACTTTGTTTCTCGTGGTAAGCCAAACAGTGCTCTGGGGGCAACGCAATTATCCCGTTCATGCTGAGACAATAAATCAGGCGGTACATTCAAGACTGGCAAGGCATACAATACGCAAGAGGGTACAACTGATTGGTAAACCTGTAGTGTTGTCTTAAGGTCAATGTCATCACCCTCAGCAGTCAATGGGGCTACATAGTTGGACAGCGATTTTTGCCTCACAGCTTTAACAGCAGGGGGCCAAGAAAGGCAATTTCGATGATTACACCCAGGTAGCAATGTTGGTGTACCCACTGTTTCGGTTCGTCTGCGAGGTAAAGACCGCTAAGGCTTTAACGAGCGCGTTACCTTGGATGATACGCGACCGCAGCAGACTTCGCAGGTGAAACCTGCAGGCGAACTTCCACCAAATATTGAAGTTCCATTCAGAGCTCGCTGCAATAAATCACAAAGATGTAGACCATTGTGTGATGGACCACTGACCCACAGTGCGATGTCTTCAGCCTAAATCGCTAAGCCTATAGGAAAATAACATTCTTACGGTAATCGGCCTAGAAGTCCAGCAAGTACGCCAGTAAAGAGAAGCCGTGACAAAACACTGTCTTGCGGAACGCTACACCTAACAGCGTGATGTTCATCTGTACTTCTATAACGTGCACTTTCACTCTGCACTAAGATAGAAATCAATGGAGAAATTTAGCAGATGACCTGAAAATCCTCCATTCATCAGTGCACAAATAATCGCCTTTGTGATACTGATTCAAACGCTTGCTGTATGTCATTATTAGAACATACGGGAATGTCTTTGCTCGAGCAGATTCCACCAATGATATGAAATCTGCTATGCTGTCGAGGGCTGAACGATGACGATGAAATCCACTCATGACATCAAGGAAGAAAGTGAATTCCTGTAATCTGGCATCCTGACGAAAAAAAACATTCATTCCATCAGCCTCATAACATTAGAAGTTAGTGATAGTGGCCGGTATGGCTTCAGGTGTAGTGCAGGGTGACCAGGCTTTAAAATTTACTTCACCACAGGATATTTACATTCAGCAGGAGTCAGATTCGTCTGACACACTTTGTTGTATTCGTACAGAATACATTGAATAGAGACCACATCAACGTTTCGCAAGGCTTGATACGTAACACCATCTATGCTTGGGGCAGTGCGACGATTACAGAAGCTAAGTTAATGATGCAGCTCGGCCAGGGTAAAACCTGCTTCATCCATCTCGCATGAAGGTCGATATAAATTTGTTATGGAACAATAACTGGCATTGTATCTTCACAAGAACAGGTCAAAACATTGGCGAAATTTTCCGCAAGAATTTTTGGAGACCATCCAGTCGAGATGCACAATGCTCTAGTTGGGTTCCTGCAGACATCAGGTGTTCGGAGAGCTTTCAATATGCGCAATACAATGCCAACACCACTCGCCATATGCAACGAGCTGCACAATGAGGCCCAGCTTCTTCGAAGTTGTTTTGTGTGCCGCAATATGGCTGCATCTAATAGGTTATACAGTGTCCAATCAGAGCTTCTTTGTAACGCTGTGCCCTTCTGTAGGCACGTCCTTAAGAAGCACGTAGTGTCAAGAGCTACCCATAAACACATGCACACGCGTGCTGATATGCCTTTGACGTGACCTTGTGTGCGCCTAACGTTTTCGAACCTGCTCGTGCACGTCGCCAGCATTCTTGTGTCGTTTTGGCATCCTCGGTACTGAATTGCTTGCTTATATGGGGTGGATCCTTCAGTAATCGCACGTTTCGAGAAGAGAGACTGGAATCGATAATGCACCGTTACAGCGATGAACCGCGTCGCACCACTGATACTGCTGTCATAGACATTGACTATATCTCCGGCAAATGCTTCGGAGCTGGCGCCAGCCCGACACGGCTGCGGCGAGGAGACGAACGGATGGATAACAAAGGTTGATTAGTGTGAAGCATCTATTTGTCATTAAAATACGAATACAATTATAAACCTGTTCCGACTCGGTTTGTGCGCATTACAGTTTTTCGAAGTTTTCATTTATGTTCTCAACAACAGATTCGAAAAATTGAGCACTTCGCCATGCAAAAATCTCGCAATCAAGACCCACCTAAAGTGCTGGACATAAAAAACGGAACAATTTATTCAGCTATCTGGATAAAAACCACAATTAACGAGGACTGTACTTAGAGTGGGCGGCAAGCAACACCAAAGTACCAGTGTCTACTTGAAAGAGTGAAAACACAGTCACACAGGAGCATTGTTACTTTTGGGTGCACGTTAAAGAACCCCAGGTTGTCAAAATTTCCGGAGCCCTCCACTACGACATCTCTCATAATCATATGGTGGTTTTGGGATGTTAAACCCCACAAATCAATCAAGCATTGTTACTTTTTGTACGTTGACTCCTCCAACGTGGTGCGCACGCCCGTAAGGAGAGCAAGTGGCATTAGGTGCAAATTCCATGTTTCTTTGTTTTCTTGTGTCGTGTAATTGATCTTACTGAAGACATGTAGCAAAAGAAGAACAATATTTTGTATGAAGTTCTTGTTTTTCTTCTACGTATATAGTACTCACTTTGCTAGCGAAGTCATTGCTTCTAATTAGTGGAAACGTGATCGGGAGACCCCAGGGCGTGTATTATAGTGTACAATTTGAAGTGCTCAAACCTTGCTAAGGACTCTTCGAAGTGTTCACGGACAGGACAGAAATTGGCCCTACGCTATTAAACCCGACTAATAGGAGGCATTCCTTTATTTTGTTTATTTACATGTCTGGATCTCTGTTTTTGCGTTGCACTTGTCAGCCACTACACACAAAAGCCATGCAACATGATCTTGATTAGATGATGCATGCTTGATTGACTTTGCTGAACAACAAAAAGAAAGACCACGTTTCATCAGCTTTTCGAGCAATGCATGCCAGTGCTCAATCATTGGCACCTTTCTGCTAACGTTAAAACACCATTTCTTGCTTCCTGTGATATGCACAGGCCACACACGTATTTGTTCGAAAATAATCTCAGCAGGGCACAGTCGGTCCAATGGCGGCATATACAAAACAGATTCTATAGGAATGTTTCTATAGGAAACAGATCCTATAGGAACAGATCCTTTAGGAAACAGATCCTATACTACATGCTGCGTATCCAGAGATGCAACTGTTCAATTCAAATATTACCAGACACGAGCTTTCTTAGAATATAGACATAAATGCCGAAGGTTAAAACACAGTAATAAAAACACGGCTTCCACCAATAGCCTTCGCGCGCATCGGCTGGCCGTGCTGCTCAGTTCAGCCCTAAACGATCAAATATGAGCATTTCTGCGGGACAAGGAAGCCGCCAGGAGGCATTAATAGTCGCTCCTCAGTAGGCACTTCATTGGTAGGAGGCAATAAATTCTTGCTGGCATCTTGGCGGGAGCCCTCGTCACTAACGCGCCAAATACAAAATAATGTTTTACCATTCATCTATCGCACATGTTTCAAGTAAACGCTTGTTGCGTCTATTCATACGGTGCTGGAGGCCTAAAACGGCGTTAGGTCTACCTATTTTTTTGCGCCTCAAATACAATTTCTTCTGCTCCTGAAAGTCTGGCCTCAACATATGTATACTCTTCCTTAAGGCTAGTAGCCTTCCGGATTTCATCAGCGTGCCAGCGGAGATGGAAGAGATAATGTATCTGTCATCGACATTCTAATAAAGCTGTTATTACGCGTGCGGTGGGTGGCTCCGTGTTTCTATTGTGTCTTTTGTAGTACATTACGTATAATATTATGGTGCATTGTATCTGCCAAACTTTTTTCCCGATTATCGGTTTGTGATGATCAGTATATTGCCCTGAAGCGAGCTTTACTAAAGTACTTCAAATATGACACAGTATATCAACGCTGCAAGTAGAAATTTGTAACCTAAATGATAACGCAGAAGCAAAGCAAGAAAATAACTATTTTAGTACTAAAACACGCTACTGAGTCGCGCACTAAGAAGGCATTAAAAATCACAGCTTTCCCGCAAAAGCGAAGACATGAACGGGATTGCAACTATTTGAAGGGTCACGCAAAGAATGAAAATCATATTGAAGCGTGCCCAGCGTTTTTCGCGCACGAATTACGCACGATACACATTCACAGGTACGCGTGGACGCAAATAAACGTCTCATTTGTTACTTCAATGGTTGTGAAAAGCGCGTGCATTTCGTGTAGCTTAATGCTTGCAGTGATCTTTGAGCGCCCTGTAGCCACAGCAGAATAGTTTCACGTAAAGCGCGAGGCCAGCCAAGGCATACGAGCCTACCCTCCTCATCATAGCGAGATAAGGGCGTGCGAGGGAGAGTCGCTCCCCTTCACTAAGCCGGGAAAGTACGCGTAGTAGATTAGAGCGGGCGCCGCTGCACGATGGGGTGGCGTGCGCTTATTGCGCCATCTGTATGGTGATGCCGAAAACACCGCAGCGGTAAGTGGTAGATAAAAATAGATTGCCTTTTGACCGGCGAAGAACGTTCTCCGGGGTGGTTCAGTGTTTAACGCCTGGCTTTCAGAACGCAGAGGTCCCACGTTGGATTTCGCGCGCCGGAATGCTTTTTTAAAATTTTTCTTCGTTGCATTTCATATGTGTACTTACGCACACACATATGGTGCGTGACATTGATGCTGACGTCAACGCCGGCTGCTGTCGACGCTGACGCCAGCGGCAAAATCTAGCCGAGAGGGTCCTTATAATATCTATCGCAGTAGTATACAATAGCTTATCGAGCCTACTTACTTTCAATGATTATGCCAATGTAGTATTGAATATTAGGTCTGAGTATAGATGCTTTAAATTTCAGAAGGCATATAAATAAATATGCAATGTCGAGTCTACTTACCTTCAAAAGACATGTCAATGTAGTATTTCATCTTGAGGTCTGGGTATAGATGCAATTTTTTGGCCTTAGCATATCTTTACACTGTTTGCTCTGGGTACTCAGCGTGACATTCCGAAGCCTGTTATAAAAATTGAATAAATAAATGAACGCGCATGTACAATTGGTGCTTTCACAACAAAAAAGAACTTCGAGGAAATAGCAACATGTATCTTAACTGCTAATGAATAGGTGTCGTCTTTCTTGAAGCAAAAAGGAAATAATCAGTGATGAACAGAAAAAAAACACGGCTAGAACACGTTATGACGCAGGAAATAATGAAGTGGGTACTGAAAGGGGGCGCACCAACATTTGCCCCTCGTGCTGACACAAAAACACTAACTGCACGTTATAGGAGAAAAAACTAATAGTAGAGATCACTGTCACCTTTAAACAGAAGCAACTCGAAAGCAGAGAGACTACTGTGTGTAGTACAGCTTGAGTTGTACAATAGGCACAGTTTTGGGTCAAAATTGTCGAACTAAAGACACTGTATTGTAAAAATACTTCGTAGGTAACGTTGCTCTCTTGTCGGATGACTTAGTATGGTCTGCAATAACAAATCAGAAGTTTTTCAGGTACGCCTGGTTGTCGGATGAGAATCCACACTCAAGTTTGTTCACCAGGGTTGTATGGGACGTTTTCCACGGGGAAGGTTGTAACTTCGGACACTTGCGTTTCGCTGGCGACTGATGCTCAAACACGCAAGCCAGTTTATGAGCCTCTTCGGCGCACTGCTTGTATAGCTCGGCCTCTGAAGCAAGCTCATCGCTTATATCGTACGGCAGCATAGCTTCAAGCATGGTTTGAACGTTGCTACCATAAACAAGATGCAAAGGTGAAAATCGCGTTGTTTCATGCATTGCCGTATTTTACGCGAACGCAACCTACGGCAGAATATCGTTAAAGATTTTCTGCTGCACGTCTACGTACATTGACAGCATGTGTGCTCGGGTCCTGTTGAGCCTCTCTCTCAGTATATTTGTTTGTGCATAGTAAGGGGTGGTTTTTCGGTTACTTGTGCAGTTCAGTTTCAAGATATCTTTCACAATTTTCGCCGTAAATAATGTTCCTCTATCCGTGATCACTCAAGACGGCACTCCATGCCGTAGGACGATGTGGTGGATGAAGAACTTCGCTACTTCAGATGCGGTGCTGCGAGGAAACACCGTTGTGTCAGCATAATTAGTGATGTAATCGGTTGTCACTAGTAGCCCCGAGATATTAGAGCGGCACAGCCTGATCGGAGGATAGCATGACGTCACGGCATGAACTCTTCGAATCTCGCTGGGGCGCACGCGCTCGCTTCATACATGTTTGCGCTGCAAGTGTTGACGCTTTGTTATTTCACGGCTAAAATAAATGCCGAAAGGACCATAATTGACGCTTTTGGTAAACCTAAGAAAAATGAACGCTTTTTTTTTTTCAATGGAATCACCAATAGTGCCTGCGCTCCTGCGTTCAAGCTTTCGTTAGCTAGGTTTCTTAATTATGCCGTCACGCTGCTTACCTCTAAAATGAGTTCCATTGTCGGCTACGGAAGGCACGCTTCGATAGAGGTAAACAGCAAGACAACGCTCGTGCAGCAGGCTGAAACATGGGAAGTGGCCGCAATATTACTCTGCAGCGTGGCTCCCAACCACGTCGTGCTTCTGAAACGTTTACTAATGTGTACCTGCATTTGACGTTGTCTTGTTCACGGGTTATACTTTATTTTAAAAAGACGGGATTGTATCGCTTGCACAATGTTCTGTATTGGACGCATGGGAGTAACTGCTGGAAGCGTTTGTTTTTTTTCTGTGGGCCCGTGTTTAGGTGGTATTGAGTGTCGCAAAATATCGTGACTGCACTCACGTGAGAAAACCGCTGCAGCTGTTTCGATAGACTTTCTTGAGCGTAGTTGCTCATATTTCATCACGTTAGTTAGGTCTAAGTTTTGTCAGTAATTTCTATGCTCCATTTCACTACAATGACAAATGAGAATATTTGCGGAAACTGCTACTGATGTCAGATAGTGTCTACGTGCAATATTGTCGCTACTGCGATGTCATGCTTATAAGTACCAGTTTAGATATAGCCACATAATATACAAAATTTTTCCACAGTTGATTACCACAGAGCAATATCAATATGTATATTAACATGACGCGCAAGACGAATTGTTGCTTCAGTGAGGCAAATGACGTTTCATTATCACGTGGGGCCTCGTACGAAGCAAAGCGCGCCATCCGAACAGTTCATTTGGACTTTCTGGCGCTTGATTTGTAAACGAATCCTATCAGCAGTGATCCTACGTAAAGTGAACATTGCTGTTCATCACGTGGTGGTAGATCAAGTCAGCTGTTCACCTAAATGAGGGTACGGGACTACATAATCCTCACGATTGCTGAGAACAAATCTGTGCATGAGAACCAAGTATACCGTTATCTCAGAACAACAAAAACCATTGGCTTCCAGAGCTGCTTTTTTTCTCGCTATTATAAGTGATTGTGTATGACAGACAAATTCATCAAAAGTGTCCTGCATCCAAAAGCGCAGTTCTGTCAATTGACCTAACATGTTTGCAGAAGTAGACAAAACATTCATGGGGAATCGTGATGCCATCAGCAAACTAAAAAATCGCAGATCCCACGTACAGTGGGAATAGGTGATATGCGAACCACGATTAAGAAATGTTGATATATGTAACTTTAAATTCAGCACAACGTTACGAGATGGAGATAAATAATGCCGTACACGAATTTCGTGTCACGATTATCCAGTTTGGATGTTTTGTTTACCTTTGTCATCTATTCCCGTCACGTGATATCTAAATTAGTATATTGCCACATTACATTTTTCAAGTTTTGTTATCGTCCCAAAACACTACACAATTCTAAGCGCAAGCCGCACCTGTAGTTTTCGAGAGGCTTCAGGACTGTAGTAAATCATTTCAATGAGATCACGCCCACTATGTGAACTGTACAGATTATTTTGGAACCTACGCGATCACCAGCGATAACGCCAGAACATTTGACGGCAACAGTATAAATGCCTACTCACTTCGTCGCTTGTCAGTAGTTGATCGACGGCCGACGCTCCGTTGGCCGCTATCATTGCAAGCCTGCTACTGTGATCCGACTTTTTGTTTACCGGGCACAGGTTCGCCCAAATAAACAGTTTAACCTTAAACGTACCCTCTGCTTCTTCGTCGACATCATGACCCCGTCACTTCTGGTGAAGGTGCTGCTTCTTTGATGTTCCGAACGCCCCATTCAAGCCGCGAGCCCAGTCCAAGCGGCAAAGAAGACACGAACACCAACCCTGAACAGCGAACGAGCCGCAGGCAGAGGGGACTACAACCGGAGTACGGGCACCTTCGTGAAGCAGCCACGCAGCTTCATATCTCGACATCAACTATAGCAACCGTGCCCGCACCCGTGCAGCCTCTCCAGTAAATCTCCGGCAGCTCAAGAAGGCCCCAACGTTCCATGGATTGTCAGGTGAGGACCCGGAAAGCAGGATCGAAATATACGACCAAGTCGCCGCCTTGAACATCTGGGACCCCGAGGAAAAATTACGCCGCGTCTATTTCTACTTAAAAGACGCCGCGAATACGTGGTATGATAACCACGAATCCACCCTACGCACCTGGGAACTCTTTCAGACGGAGCTCCTGCGTACGTTCACAAGCATTGTCCTCAAGGAAAGGGCTAACACAACGCTGGAGATAAGGGTGCAACTTCCTAAGGAAAGCGTTACCCTCTTCGTCGAAGATATGACCCGGCTTTTTCGACTCGCCGACTCTAACATGGCTGCGGAAAAGAAGCTCCGGTTCCTCATGCGAGTAGTCAAGCATGAGCTGTTTGCGGGACTTGTTTGGAACGCACCCAAGACTGTCAGCGAATGTGTTGCCGAGGCTACAACTAAAGAAAAGGCGCTTGAAATGCGCACAACGCAATACAACCAGCGCGCCTTATTCAACTGCGCCGATGCCTTCAGTGCCTTCAGTACCGACGGCCTGCGTGTAATGATCCGAGCGATCGTGCGAAAGAGCTGCGCAAGCTGTTGCCTTTGGCGCAGCCTCAAGTAGAATCGATCGCCGAATTTGTGAGAGAAGTTCAGCAATCGCTTCGAATTCCCCAAGTACTACTGCCCGAGCCGGGAACTATGAGCTACGCCGCTGCAGTGCGCCACAACGCTCCTCTCCGTTCACGCCAAAACGCCGCCCCGTCGCACTTTCGTCACCAGACGCCACAGCCACCACCCCCGAAGTCCTACCATTCGCCAGTGGGCCAGCGCAGTTTGCCGAGGAAAATGGACATTTGGCGTGCACCTGACAACTGCCCACTTTGCTACCACTGCGGCGAGGCCGGGCACACATACCACTGTTGCCAGTACCGACAGATGGAACTGCATGGCTTCACCGTCAATGCACCGCGTCCGCAGCCAGGAGAACGGCCACGTGACATCGCCGTCTACCTAACACGAACTCAGAGGACCTCATGAAGTCCTTTCCGTTCGCCGTCGCCCAGCGGCCGCATGTGACCGCACCACCGGAAGTACTCTAGCCCAACGCGGAGCCGTTTTCCTAGCCCTTATCCGGGAAGCTAAGGGCAGCAACCGATGGAAGTGCGGTGGCTGTGCGACGAACTACCGAAGATCCTCCGACAACGAGGACGCCACGACAGAGCTTTCCGAACGCAACGCCAAGCAGGCAAAGCCCTCATGACGAGACCTCACTTACCGAAGGTGTCCTGACGACGCAACATGGAAGCATCGGAAAAAGCCGACCCAGCCGTGACCAGACGCCATGCCCTAACTGTAAAGCGAGACGGCGAACCAGTGGCCTCGATGATCTTATCGGCGGCCACAGTGTGACCAATCTCGTTGATACTGGAGCCGACTATTCCGTCAACAGTGGTCGTTCCCCGCGACGTTAAAGAAAGTTAGGACAGCCTGAGAAGGGCCTGAAATCTGCACAGCTGGAAGTCATCTTGTAACTCCTGCAGGAATCCGCACCACCAGAGTCGCCATTAACAGCCGTATTTATCCTACAGACTTTGTTGTCCTACAATGTTGCTCCAGAGATGTCATCCTTGACATGGACTTTTTATGCCTTCATGGTGCTGTAATCAACCTAAGAACAAAGTCGACAACTTTATCCACAGAAGAAGCACTACCGCCCCGCACGCCGTCAGGGAAACATGCATTGAATGTGCTGGAAGAACAGGTCACCAATCCGCCTTGCTCCAGCGCCATTATTTTAATCGGCGCTCCCAAATCACATGACTTAGAAGGCGTCATTGAAGGCAGTCAGCATTTGTTGGTCCCCCGAAATATTAGCGTCACCAGAGGAACGGCAGAGCTGCGGTGAGGCAAAGCAATGGTTATCCTCACGAATTTCAGCAATGAGTACAAATATGTGAACAAAGGACAACGTCGCATACATCGAAGAAATTAAGGAAGCCACCCGTGCTTTCGCATTCGCCGATTCTGTGGAACCTGCTCAGACAAACCAAGCCCCTCCGAAAGCTTTCCACGTCAATTCCAGACTTACGAACCATAAGCAAGAAAAGCTCAAGGCCCTGCTCCTACAATACGAAGATTTTTTTCGTCGTCATAGAAAATTCGGCAGACCAAAAAAAAGAAACATCGCATCATAACCGAAGAAAATGCCGGACCACGCCGTCAGAGTCCGTACAGGACTTCGACGTGGGAACGCTAGGCCATGAAGAGATAAGTTGATGGAATGCTGCGGCATGACATTGTCCAGCCGTCCAAGAGTCCATGGGCCTCCCCCGTGGCGTTAGTGAAGAAAAATAATGGGACTTTAGGTTTCTGCGTTGAATATCTCCGCTTGAACAAAATCACATGAAAGGACGTGTATCCTCTTACATGAATATACGACGCACTTGATCGACTCCATAACGCCATGTACTTCTCGTCAACTGTCCTCAAGTCTGGCTATTGGCAAATCGAAGTCGACGAAACAGACCAAAAAAAGACGGCGTTTATAACACTTGACGGCCTCTTCGAGTTTAAGGTGATGCCCTTCGGTCTTTGCTCAGCGCCTGCAACTTTTAAACGCGTTGTACAGTGCTGGCAGGATTGAAGTGGCAGACTTTCCTTGTGTACTTGGACGACGTCGTCGTGTTTTCCTTGAGTTTCAACGAGCATCTTCGGCGCCTTGAAGCTGTACTTCAAGCCATCAAGACGTCCAGACTCACACTGAAGCTAGAAAAGTGCAGATTTGCGTACGAAGAGCTCTTGTTTCTGGGGCATGTGATTAGCAAGTCTGCAGACCGTCCCGATACACAGAAAACAGACGCCATCACCCACTTGCCGCCGCCCACTGACAAGAAGGCGGTGCGCCAATTTCTGAGCACATGCGCCTAGTATAGTCGCTTTGTGAAAAGCTTCGCCCGCATCGCTGATCCACTCACTAACTTTACCGAAGCCGACGTGGAGTTCGCGTGGGAAACGCCGGAAGAGCACGCTTTCCAGGAGCTTAAACATCACCTCCAAACGCTTTGCATTACTTGCCCATTTCGACAAATTCGTCGAGACAGAAATACACACTTACGCAAGCAGCGTAGGTATCGGCACCGTTCTTGTGCAGAGAGCTGAAGGACGTGAAAGGGTTATGAGTTACGCCAGCCAATCACTATCCAAAGCGGAAGCCAATTATTCCACAGCAGAAAAGGAGTGCCTCGCCATAATCTGGGCTACGTCGAAATTCCGCCGCTACCTCTACGGCAGGCCCTTCAAAGTTGTGAGCGACCACCGCGCCTTGTGTTGGCTAGCCATCTTGAAGGACCTTTCAGGTCGCCTCGCACGATGGAGCCCAAGACTTCAAGAATATGACATTACTGTCGTTTAAAAGTCCGGCAAGAAACATGGACGCCGACTGTCTCTCTCGTGCGTGCGCCTGTCGACTAACCACCACCCGACGACCTGGATGGCGACTATTTCTTGGGAATGATAACTACCGACCACTTCAATGAGCGACAGCGGGCCGACCCGAAACCTAAGGACCTAACAGAATACCTCGAACGCATGACCGCCGATGTTTCGTAGGTATCCAAGGGCGCATTTGCGTCGTTCTTCCTGCAAAACGTTCTTCTCCAAAATAAAAAGTTTTTACCGCTTCGAAGCAGGTACCTCCTTGTGGTGCCTTCAGCTCTGCGACCAGAACTCTTGGAGGCCCTGCACGACGAACCGACGACACGGCACCTCGGTGTTTCTCGCACGCTCGCGAGGATACAAGAAAGGTACTACTGGCCACGTCTTACCTCCGACGTCCCTCGTTATGTGAGGGTATGCCGGGACTGTCAGTGACGCAAGAAACAGCCCACAAGGCGAGCGGGAATTCTGCAGCCAAGAACCACCTCGCCAACCTTTCCATCAGATTGGTATGGACCTACTAGCTCCGTTCTCGACGACGGCTTTCGGAAACAAGTGGATCGTGGTAGCAACTCACTGTGGGCAGTTGTGCAGCAGGACACCAAAGAGCGCTTTATTGCATGATGCCGGTGTGTTTGTACAAAGGCAGGCAGGCTTGCGCATGCGTAGTCACTGCAATGCTTGATGACGTTGCACCTGGTCACATCTTCCTTCCGTTGGAAAAAAAACAGAACAGAAAATGTGTAAACGTAGGCACATTGAAGAAATAATTCAAAGTTTAATTGGCACTACATCCACGGAACAGTTTCTGTTCCTGGCTGCAGTGGCTGCGTTTCCAATGGAGGCGGAAATGTTGTAGGTGTGTGTGCTCAGATTTGGGTGGACGTTAAACAACCTTAGGTGGTCGAAATTTCCGGAGCCCTCCAGTACGGCGTCTCCCAGAATCATACTGCCGTGTTGGGATGTTAAACCTCGCATATTTTATTATATATATAATAGTATTATAAATATTGAGATTGACAGATAATAATTTTCAAGGATTGTTTAAAGGAATTCATTAGAACCAATGTGTGTGAATAGAAAGAAATAAAAGTGTGTAAAAAAATAACTGTTGCAGCGTCGGACGAATGTCAGGTTACAGTTCCTTTGTCGACGGTTTCCACTTCTAAGCAGTATCAGCGTGGCGTAAATTAGCCGAATTTCTGGACGGTCTTTTGCAATGCTTTCAAGTAGATCGTGGTATTTTGCAAACGCCTCGTGTCCCGAACTCGAAGCCACATCGACCGTCCCAACGTGAAGAATAAGACAGGATGCTGAGCGGGGCACTAGATCCAGTAAGTCACGCACATCACCGACGCTGCAACAGAGAAGCATCAGTGTTCAACAACATGATTCGGAATTTTTGCCGCTATTCCCGGCTAGTTTGCTACCTCGATCATGAAATCGAATGGTTAACACCCACACGCGTCGTCGCAGCAGACGGCCTTCATATGAGCTTCGAGGGTGTGTCGTTGCTTGCAAGCCACATCCGCCACCTGTGCTTCAGGAGACCGGTGGATGCGACATCAGCTGTTTGGTGCGATTCATCAACGAATGACGACTCTCCGCATCGAGTGGATCGAGCTGGGCGACCTTCAGCACCCAGTCATCCTACAACACAGCCAAACTCGAGAAACAACACCGCGCCGACAGCAACCTTCACCCTGACGAGCAAGCCTTTCGTAGCAGAGAACGTCACCTCGAAAGCATCGCGCGCCCACATGAACAAGTCGCAATCTACACAGCCTACGTCTTGCCTACCACCGCCTGCGGTCATTGCATCACTTTTGCCGTCTCAACCACGCTATGTACTCCGGAACAGGGGCACAACCACGAGAGGAACGAACAGACTAACACAACGCCAGCTGGGTGAGAATACTTTATCTGTTGACTCAATGAACTTTTTAAGGACCAGGAAGGTTATAGAAAAAAGTAGTTGTTGTGAATCGCACATTTCTATGCTTAGAATGTATGTCACAGCAACAAGTGCTCCTAAAGGTTTACAACTAAAACTGCAGCCGGCCACATCAGAGATGTCAAAGAAAAACCTGTCAAGGTGGCACAACACCTTAAATCGGGCGTTTGTTGAACTAACCAGCATACTTATTAGCCATTATGAATCATCAGAAAAAGGTCTGTGGAATCAGGAAAAACAGCTTGTGCAATCCTCTCAGTTTACGACTGAAGAATTAAAAACTCTCGAATTATATCGGTCACAAAAGTTAGCCGAGCTGGATGCTAAAAAGTCAAAGAAGGTCGCGCGTGACAACTTAGGAAAAAAGGAATGCTCCCGACGAGGAAAAATTCTAACTACAGCTGAAATGCGCCAGCCCGAGCTGGAAAGTAAATCTTCTGGACATGATAACATTATAAATTTGTCATGTTACGATCTATCAATTGAGGAACGTAGTGTGTTATCTCGAGGACTTAATTTTTGCCCTGCAACAGGAGGCTATAGTGAATTTCAGTTGGTGAAGGATCTTCACAATTTCCAACGTAACATGCGCCTCCGTGAGTACTTTTATGATCGGTCCTCGGCCCACAATACCGATAGCTCATCATTGCCATCTTACAAGCATTGGACACCCCCCTCCCAAAGAGACAGATGTCTGGACCTTTATATCAGAGCTGTACAACGCGATGTCATGCAGGCATATAAAGAACGTACACCATTGCACCGCAACCTTACTGACAGAGAGCAACAAGCAATTGAATCCCTCGCTAGTCGTAATGACATAATTATGAAACCTGCAGATAAAAGAGGCGCCATTGTTGTAATGGACAGAAGCAAATATATCAGCGAAGGCCATAGGCAGCTCAGTGATGCATCATATTACAAGCGGCAAGATCATGACCCAACAAACGAGTTCAAAGATATTGTTCGTGATACTTTGACTGCGCTCTTTAATAATAAAAAATGAGCTATGGCACTCTGAAATCCCTAATACCGTTGAGCCCAGTAGCTGGCAGGTTTTACCTTCTTCCCAAAATTCATAAGAGAGATAATTCCGGTAGACCGATAACTTCTGGTATTGGAACAGTGACTGAGAACCTTTCCCGTTATGTAGACAGCCTCATCAACACCATTCTGTCCAGATTTTCTTCTTACATTAAAGATACCAATCACTTTCTATCAGACATTGTTGACCTACAGGTTCCTCAAAATTCGTTTCTCGTTACGTTAGATGTCACGTCACTATATACTAATATCCCTCACTCAGATGGCATCGAAGCAGTTATCTGCGCGTACAACAATTGCGACGCCAACAAACCAGTTTCTGCATCTACGTTAGCTACGTTGCTTAAGCTCATTCTTGAACTTAACAATTTCGAATTTGATGGGACACATTATGATCAAGTTAGCGGTACATCTATGGGCACAAGAATCAGACCAAACTACGCAAACATATTTATTGGACTCCTTGAAAACAAATTTCTAGCAAATTGTGAATATAAGCCATTTTACTATAAGCGGTTCATTGACGACATTTTCTTAGTCTGGCACCATAGCGAATCGCAACTTCTTTCTTTCATAGCAGATCTTAACAACGCTCAACCGGCGATTTCTTTTTCGCACTCATATTCACCTGTGAACATAAACTTCCTTGATGTCATGGTCACTCTACGTAACGGGAAGCTGATAACTAATCTTTACAGAAAACCCACGGATAGGCAGCAATATCTTCACTTTAGCAGTAGTCACGTGAAACACAACAAAACTAGTATTCCCTACAGCCAAGCAGTCCGTTTTAAAAGAATATGCTCTGATAGCAGCGAACTTTCCCGCCACTGCGAACAACTTCGGAGCGCGCTCGAAAAACAGAGCTATCCGGCCAGCATAATCACAGACGCCATCAAACGTGCAGAAGAGCTTGACCGTTCAGACCTGCTGAATACTAACAAAAGACCTAAAGACTGTTCGCGGACTAATCTAATTTTGACACATGCGGCCTCCGCTCCAAATGTGAACCATATCTTAAAGAAACATTCGAACATTTTAATACAGAGCGAGCGGCTCAAAGGAATCTTTCCAGAACAACCGCGCGTGGTCTACCGGCGGTCGCGGAACCTTCGTGATTTACTAACCTCATCTAAAACCACGTGTTCACATCATGAACGCTGTCGTCCCTGCAACAAACCACGTTGCAAAGTGTGCGCGCACATGACGGCATCTAAAACAGTTTTAAGTACATTGTCCAGTTTTTCTTTAAAGATAAATGGGAACTACACGTGTGATAGTATCAACGTCATCTATCTTCTCGAGTGTTCAACATGCGGAGCTCAGTACATAGGTCAAACAGAGACAAGTTTCAGAATTCGTTTTAATAATCACCGTGCACATGCCGTAAGCCTTCCTAATCTACCGCTGTTGAAGCACGTCAGTATGCCTGGCCATGGTTTTGACAAAATTAGGGCCACTATTATTCAGTCCGGTTTCAAGACAAATCACGATAGGGAAGTGAGAGAATCCTTCTTGATCCATAAATTTAACACCATTCGCTCAGGTATCAATGAAAACGTAGGAAAGCTCACCTGCCTTGCACTATAACAACACGACTTCTTAGATTAGTAAAATATTTTAGTGTATATTAAAATGTATATCAGTCAACCGTGGTTTCTTTACTTCAGAGCTTTTTTGCATGTCCTGCCAACCATACTGTGCCCCGCGTTTCGATGCGCAAGGAAGTTTGAGACTTGTATATTCATGCACCCGTCACATGTCAGTCATGTCAACACAAGGTTCTGACAGATTACCATTTTTTTACTTTGATTGTCCTAGCTGCTATACCGAGAGTTCATCACGTGGGCCTATAAAAGCGGCTGCATTGTATCATACCTACTTACTCTGACGAAGGCCGTGCCACGGCCGAAACGTTAGTAAATACGATCCTTTTCTTGTGTGCTATCTGCAAGTTCATTCCATATATATATATATATATATATATATATATATATATATATATATATGAAATAGATGATCAGTGTTTTTTCGGTGACCGTAATAGAAGTTATAAAATTCGAGAATAGTGCAGTATAAGAACAAAACAATAAATTATTTATTTACTCCTAACAGTTTCGGCTGGTGGACCAGCCTTCTTCGGAGGATCTAAGCAAAATGTTACAAGTTCCCGTAGCAGAGGGCCACACTCACAGTTTGAAGACCTCCGACACGAAAAAAATAACCGAGACAAACGGGCGAACGAGGTAGCAACAGACAACAAGGAGAAGAAAAAGGAAAGAAAGTAGAAAGGAGCGACGGAGAGCAGTCGGAAGCGAGTGGGTTAATTCTTGCATTGTTACTGGGGATATATAAGAGGCGCAGCCAGCGAAGGCGACCAAAGAAAGGGAAAAAGAAAAAATATTGCTGCTAACTCGCATCCCACCCATGAATCGAGTTAAAGTTCACGTGGTTCGGCGGCTATCCCGCGGCATTGGGCCACACACACATACACACACACACACACACACACGCACACACACACACACACACACACACACACACACACACACACACACACACACACACACACAATTAGGACATGACCCGCTCCAGCTTTAGGAAAATATTCGCCACGATGGAAAGCTAATGTGCCCTCTGCCCCCCATCTGCCCTCTCTTGCAGACAAGTGTACAACCAGTCATACTGAAAATAAATGAATGTGTATTCTTTGAAGGAGGGACAAAGAAAAACGTAAATAAATATAGGAACAATTAAAATAATAATAATGAAGTACTTAGAAATAATAATAAAGTGTAATCATACTAACCCACACCGTTCGGTGCACGTACCATCCAATTCATTTATTTTCAGCGCAATATTATTCATCCTATGGGTGCGACTTCACGTATGTGTGAATAAATAATTGAGTAATTCATTTTCTGTGTTTCACGAAACTTCGCGCTGGAACGTCAGTCGCCCAGGGGTCGCATTGATTCGTGGGTAAGTGATCTGCATTTTTTATGAAGTATGACTTCCTCTTTTTGCGCTCCCGTGAGTTCTGGAAGCCGGATTGTAGGAGTATGACACGCGTTCGAAAGAGTGACCAGGAAGGCTGATATGTTTGGAGAAGGGTAGAGTGAGGAGGCCCTTTACGTGTGCCCAGAAGATACACGTAAATGGCCTCCCCAAATCGGCATATATATATATATATATATATATATACATATAATATCACATCTAACAGATTGATTGATATGTGGGGTTTAACGTCCTAAAACCACTATATGATTATGAGAGACGCCGTAGTGGAGGGCTCCGGAAATTTAGACCACCTGGGGTTTTTTAACGTGCACCCAGATCTAACAGACCGTAATGCCAAGGAATGTACAGGGGAAGTTATTAGAACCAATGAAATTTAAATAGGTACAAAAAATGGATGAAAAAAATAGCCGTGAGCAGGAATCGAACCTACGACCTTCGAATAACGCCTTTGATGCTCTAACAACTGAGCTACCACTGCGACCTTCCCTCCATCCACTTTTCCGGGTTTATATGTGAATTTAGAAGTAGGAAAGACCGTCAGCGCCATCTATAGGCCAAACGACGAATGTGAAAACACTCATGCGCATGTTTGGCGTCACGTAGCATGTGAACCTATTAAGAGCGGGCAGCTGATTATTTGTCCTTCTTATACAACCTAAACACACCAAGTCTGCCAGTACGAGACCCTCGTTCAATGAAATAAGGGAAAGAAGTGTATACCTAGGGACTCGTTTTTTCGTGATTTAACACAATAATAATGACATCTAACAGACAGTGATGCCACGGAATGTACAGCAGAAGTTATTAGAACCAATGGAATGTAAATACGAAGAAAGAAAAGTGGATGAAAAAATAACCAGCCGTGAGCCGGAATAGAACCTACGACCTACAAATAACGCGTTCGATGCTCTAACCACTGAGCTACCACAGCGGCCTTCCCTCCATCCACTTTTTTGGGTTTATATGTGAATTTAGAAGTAGGAGTGACAGTCGATCAGCGCCATCTATAAGCCAAACGACGAGTGTGAAAACACTCTTATGCGCATGCTTGGCGTCACGTAGCACGTGAACCTATTATGAGCAGGCAGCTGTATAATTGTCCCTCTTATACAACCTAGACACACCAAGTCTGCCAGTACGAGACCCTCGTTCAATGAAATAAGGGAAAGAAGTGTATACCTTAGGGCTCGTTTTTCCTACTCCTACTTCTAAATTCACATATAAACCCCAAAAAGTGAATGGAGGGAAGGCCGCTGTGGTAGCTCAGTGGTTACAGCATCAAACGCGTTATTCGAAGGTCGTAGGTTCTATTCCTGCTCACGGCTGGTTATTTTTTCATCCACTTTTCTTTCTTCCTATTTACAATCCATTGGTTCTAATAACTTCCCCTGTACATTGCTTGGCATTACTGTCTGTTAGATCTGATTATTATTGTATTAAAACACGGAAAAACGAGCCCTTAGGTATACACTTTTTTCCCTTATATATATATATATATATATATATATATATATATATATATATTATAGTAAGGAACAATATGTGTACATAGGGACTCGTTTTCCATGTTTTGACATAATTTTAAAAAGATCCAGCGGAGATTAGAGCCAAGGAAAGTATACGCTAGGCTATTAGACCGAATCGTATTGTCAATGTAAAGAAAGAAAAGTGCGAGCAAAGATGACTTGCCGTGAGCGGGAACCAAACTTGCGACCTTCAAATAACGCATCCGGTGCTCTACCACTATGATACTACGACGGCTATCCTCTAGCCACTTTATTCATGTATATATGTGAATTTCAAGTTGAGAGTGTCAGTCAGCGCCATCAGTAACCATGGCGGAGAGTTCGGCACTCAGTTTATGAGCCTGTTTCGCGTCACGTAGCACGTGCAGTTATTACTAGGTGGCAGTTAATCAAGAGTCCTTTGTAAACAACCTACAGACACTAAGTCTGCCAGTATAGAGAAACCTATTACCCCGAGCTCTCATGTTAATTTGAAGAAAGAAGAGTGGGTGAAAACAAAACTTGCTGTGAGCAGGAACTGAACCTGCGACCTATGAATAACACGTCCGAATCTCTACCACTGATCTACCACGATGGCTATCCCCCCAGACACCATTCGGTGTATTAATATATGGCAGTATAACTGTGGCAGTGTGAGTCAGTGCTGTTATTAGCCATGACGGCGTGTGTGGCGTGTTTAAAAGATATATAAATATATATATATATATATATATATATATATAAAACGCATATATATATATATATATATATGCGTTTTGTATGTTTGTGTAGAATATGAAATTGACTGTTAGGGAAACACGACCTCTATTTCGTCAATGTTAGCAAATTGCACCAGCTGCTGACCAACACATCCACCCATCCTCTTGCCCTATCGTGCTATGACCCGTCACCTAACTTCGTGTGCGCTTTGTGGACACAAAGAAAAACCCCGCATGTTGTGCCTCAAAAGATAAAGCATATGAAGTAAATTTTTGGGTTCGATTGTGTAATGAATCGTGTCGCGGTGTCTTTCACTCTTCGTGTTCCCAATATGAGCGGTCAAGCTGGCTCAGTATATCATACAGTTTTGTTTTCAGAAGGAGTGTTATCGTGGTCAACTTCATGTCAGCAAGCATTTGGGAAGCATCACTGAAATGCTGCTGAATGTGTTGCGCTGTGATGCGGTGGCACCATTGCTTCAAGCCCCAACAAAAGAGCATGACGGAAGAAAGCCAATTTCACCTCCAGGGAATGGGCCCTGAAACACGCGTTACGCGAGACCACTACACATCATTTGGCGTCGCATCATGATTGTTTCGTTATAAATGTGGACGTATAGCTGGCGTAGAAAAGCACGAATGTACATTGGCAATGAAAAAAATAAAGGAGATGTTGGGCAAGTTGCCTGAGGTCATTAGCTTCTGTATTTCATGTCCATATAAAAGCATCACACTCCGCCGTCCTCTTCTCCATTTCTATCCCCCTAACCAAGAGCTGAAGGACGTTTAAAAGTAAGTTTCTCATTAGTGAGGAGTACACACGTACCTGTGATGAAATGGTCTTCGCAGACTATGGCTCCAACGTTTGTTACCCCAAGGCCTGTTGTCACTGGGGCTGACTTCACAGCAGTGAGGCAGATAGTTTTTCTTTCTTCATTCCAAGAGAATCGACAAATGCGTTTGCCCTTCACGATCGAGTTTGAGAAGCCAACGGGTGAATAACCGACCATGGTTTGGCAGGATGAAGATAAGTGGGCGTCCGTGTGCGCAAATCCTGAATGATCTGAAGCTAACGGCGGAGTGGTTCAGGGCTATCTACTGACGTCTAACCGGAAGCCAACAGCAGACGATGCATCTCACAACCCCATCGCTCTTTTACTTGTTACCTGAGGTTAATGCGACACAGGGTCATCATCGCATGAGCTTTAGCTACCCTGCGTCGCGGAGGTAGGAGCGCAGCTAAGCACTCGAACAACTTTATTTTCTTGTTAGTCACATTCAAGGTGCTTTAGTTGTTTCCCTAAGAAGCGTTCACCTGATAATTACAGCACAATTAAAGGGTGTTCTGCACTGAATTTCTCTTGTGAAGAATGTTAAAAACAGTGGACAAAGGGTGCAGGAGAGGGAGAGAAGGACGGAGGTTGGAGCGTGGCATGAGGGGTGGCTCTTGGAGCTACGCCGCAGTAAACGAACGTCGAAACGCTCTGCACTTCATCTCCAGGCATATTAGTCCTTTGAACCTGGTTTTCCACGAAAGAACTTTCGGAATTCACATTGGTGCTGATACGCGACCCGGTTTCATGGAGGATCATTGCCGCCGCTCTATACTTGAGGCTTCTGCGCCCAGGAGTCGCAACAACCATAGCCCAACTCCCACAGCGCATCTAGGTGACAAAGGTGAAGCAGTGTGTGAAAAGAGTGATCGGGTGGTGTACGTGGTGCGCGTGATTAAGGGTGAAAACCTACAACAGTTCCTTTGGTAGTGCTACCTGCAGACCAAGTGAATGTGTCTAAACCGTTTGACGTTACTGGTGTAGATTTCGTTGGACCAGTGTACCTGAAAACTGAAACAACACAGAAATCATACTCCCTGCTATTCATGTGTGCGGTAATACGCGCTGTTCATCTAGAGCTTGTTCTAATCTTCAGAGAAGGCAGTTTCTTGGAAGCCTTTCGGTGTTTCACTGCGCGTTGTTGATTCCATTCAGTGATTTATTCTGACAATGCTTTGTGTTCTAAACATGCTTCTCGGGAACTTCGCGCTGTGTGCGACACTTTTAAGGGAAGTGAAGCCGGCGATTATCTGTCTGCTCATCGAATCATTTGGAAATCCTCTGCTGATTATGCTCCTTGGTGGGGTGGATTTTAGGAGGTAATGGTGAGTTCTGTGAAAGACAGCTTAAGAATTGTTCTAGGAAGGTCTGTTCTAGATTATGGTCAAATGAGCACGTTCCTAGCAGAAATCGAACCGATCATAAATAGCAGACCACTGACATACTCGTATTCTGTACCAGAGCAATAAAAGGCTTAGCACCTGCCCATTTGTTACATGGAAAGCGATTGACGGCGCTCCAAGACTTCCAAACTACAGACGTGGTGCCCGGCTCCCATACGGAACTTTTTAAAACTTGGATACAGGGAAGAAAGCTACAGAAAGACTTCTGGAACCGCTGGTATAAGGAATATTTAAAACTACTTAGAAGCGCTCATAACAGGCCAGTGATGTGGAATTGCCAGTATTGCGGAAGGCAATATAGTGACATTGCGCGACGATGCTCTGCTCAAGTTGGGTTGAAAACTCGCACGCGTTCTGGAAAGCATTAAGGGATATGACGGGATATTTCGTGCATGTCGCCTAAAGCTAGCAGAAGGCAAATTGTTACGCGGACTATTCAATTTTTGTGTTTCCTGGAAATGCGCCGGCGGCAACTTGTGGGCCGGGAGGGTTAAAAATAGTGAACATAGGGTGCAGGAGAGGAATAGAAGGGCGAAAGATGGAGCGTGGCACCAGGGGTGGCTCTAAGATCTACGCCACAAAATAATGGACGTATAGACGCTGTGCTTCTCATCTCCAGGCATATTAGCCCTTTGAGTATGGTTTTCCATTAAGGTAGTCTTCGGATTTCACAACACATATAGCAGTTGCGAGCACATCTCCGCTGTAAGATTACTGTAAGCGACGCTACTATTATTGGAACTTTCACAAGAACACTTAGAACAACATTTTAATTCAGTAGTAATTTTGCCTCACCGTCTACAAAACGGCTCCTGCAAGTGCAATAAATCGACGTGGTGCTTTCATTGTCGATGTTTGAAGCGTGTTTCCTCGAAACTAGGAAAGCGATAGTCTACGTGTGCCTAAATAACTCAAGAGCGTTAATGAAACACAATAGGTTCTTCAATCTAGATATTAAAATAAGATGACAACAAAAAAGAGCAACGGCGTTACTCATTGAGCTTGCACGAACGAGTCCTAAATATAATAGCTGCAGTATGCGAGCGTGGAATCTCACTGAATAAGACCTTGGGGCCAGAAGGCGAGCAGTTTATCAACAAAAAAAAACAGAGTCATAAAATAGTGTGAAACCAAATAAACTAAAAAACTACACACACACACACACACACACACACACACACACACACACACACACACACACATATATATATATATATATATATATATATATATATATATATATATATACATATGAGATCTAACAGACAGTAATGCCAAAGAATGTACAGGGGAAGTAATTAGAACCAATGGAATGTAAATAATAAGAAAGAAAAGTGGATAAAAAATAACCAGCCGTGAGCAGGAATCGAACCTACGACCTTCGAATAACACGTTCGATGCTCTATCGATGCTCTAACGCGTTATTCCAAGGTCGTAGGTTCGATTCCTGCTCACGGCTGGTTATTTTTTCATCCTCTTTTCTTTCTTCTTATTTACATTCCATTGGTTCTAATAACTTCCCCCGTACATTCCTTGGCATTACTGTCTGTCAGATCTCATTATTATTGTGTTAAAACACGGAAAAACGAGCCCTTAGGTATACACTTCTTTCCCATATGTATATCTATATATACATATATATTTATATATACATATATATATATGGGAAAAATTGTTTATTGAAGAGTTAAGGGCTTCTTTTTGTGGGTTTTGACACAATTTAAAGAGATCTAACAGACAATAGCGCGAAGGAAAATTTACAGGAAACTCATAAAGGGTGCTTACCAGCGCAAACGACAGGGCAGGAGGGACAGGATAAGAGACGAGATAGAGCGATCTGTCTCATCTCTTCTCCTGTCCCCTCCTGCCCTGTCGTTTGTGCTCGTAGGCACCCTTTATGATGTTATACAAACACGCCCAACACCACTGTCTGTTACAGGAAACTATTAGACCTAATTGTAATGTTAATGTAGAGAAAGAAAAGCGGCTGTAAATTTACCTTGCCGTGAGCAGGAACCGAATTTGGGACCTTCAAATAAAGCTTTCGATTCACTACCTCTGAGCTACCACGACGGCTATTCCCTAGCCATTTTATTCGGTTATACGTTAATTTAAACGTGAGAGTGTCAGTCAGTGCCACCAGTAGCCTTGGCGGCAAGTATGTCATGATTTTTATGAGCCTGTTTGGCGTCAGGTAGCACGTGAACTTATTACCAGCTTGCCGCTGACCAATTGTCTTATGTATACAACATACAGGCACCAGGCCTGCCAGTATGAAAACTGAATGAAAACAGGAACAAATCGTATACTGTAGAACTTTTGTTCCATGTCTTGACACAATAATGACAAGTTCTAAAAAATTGCGTCAAAGCAGGTATAGTAAATGTTATTACACCGAATATTGATGTTAATGTGAAGAAAGAAAAGCGGGTAAAAACATAACTGTTCATAAGCTGTAAGTGAATCTTCGGCCTTCGAATAACGCGTTCGATGCTCTACCACTGAGGTACCACGGCGGCTATCATTCCAGCCACTTTATTGAACATATATGTGAATTTATTCGTGGGAGAGGCAGTCAGCGACGCCAGTTGCCATGACGACGAGTAAAGCACCAGCTCTCATCGTCTTGCCCTTTCGTGCTCTCACTCCTCGCCTAACTTCTGCACTCTGTGGACATAATAGAGAAAACCCCGCATGTTGTGCCTCACAACAGAAAGGATATAAAATATATCTCTGGGTTCCATTATGTACAGTACGGTGTTGCCGTGTCTTTCATTTCTCATGTTCCCAATATGAGCTGTTAAGCTGGCTCTCAAAAGTGTACAGTTTTTTTAGATATCACGTCACCATTACCAGTTCTAAGTAAGCAAGTACTGGGAAAGCGTCAATGCAATGCTACTGAATGTATTGCGCCGTGGTGCGATTGCACATTGCTTCAAGCCCCAAAAAAGGTGCATGACGGAATAAATCCGTCACACATGTGATATTGGAGAGGGAAACATGCCATTTGCATCTCCAGGGAAGGGGCTCTGAAACACGTGTTACGCAAGACCGCTACCAATCATGTGGCCTCGCATCACCATCATTACGTGAAATAGGTGAACCAATAATTCTCGTTGAAAAGCAAGCACGTACATTGGCAATAAAAAATAGAACTAAATGGTATGGTCTATGATGGGCTCCATGAAAGTATCCACGTAGCTCTGATAACTCGCCTGAATCTTCGTGCTCTTATGTACAGCGCAAGGGCTGAGAAAAGAGCGGCCTTTTCGGTACTGCGAACGAGTCGGTGTGGGACTGCTAGCCTGCAGAAAGCCGTTCTTGCCCGGGAATCGTCATTTCAAGACGGAAATTTAGGCGCCATTCAATGCGGCATCATAATCGACCACAATAGATTATTTTCATAATAACTTTGCTCGAAGGAACAGTACCGTCACAGTCGTACCGTTGATCCGTCGGCCCGAGCATGAGACCGATCACTTTAGTGGTAGTGTACACTCAGGTGAAGCCGTGGTGGAATTGCTGACGCGTACGCTCAAGGGGGCTCCGTTGTGGTTGTGTGGTGGCTCCAGCCTCTAGTTAAAAACGCAGCGTGGATGCGTGCATGCGGCTGCGTCAATAGTCTTGTAAATCTTCGGTTTCAGCAGTGCGATTTGGTACAATTTCCTTGATCCACAGATCTGGGGAAACTAGACTTGTTATATTCACCACTCGCGCGCTGCTTCGTTTACTGGCACTTTTTGATGTAGATCTTTTCGGATATTAGTTTGTCAGGATGTAGCTTTCTTCTGTGTAGCCTATGTAAGTAAACTTCTGCGAAAATTTACCGAAGAATGCGCCTTTCTCCCTGCAAGATGGGCTAAACGGGTCCTGTGGCAGTGGCCAGCTAACCATACAGAGATCTGCTGGACGCGAGCCACGAGGACTGGCAGCAGAGGTGGTATGCTGTCAGGCCCTTTGTCCTAACAATTTATAGCAGCGTTGGGTTGCCGTAGAGACCCGGTACTAACAGTGCGCGCAGACTGAAAGGCAGGTTCTTCTCTTAAACCTTCCGCATCAGGAACCTTTCCCAAGAGGTCACAATAAAGTTTCCCGAATAAATGTATCGACAATGTTGGACTTCATGGAAGAAGGACGCTCTTGATTTCCATCGAAATTTTCCTTCACTCTCATAATCATGAGCGCCGTCATTTTCTATTTTAATCTTTTTTTCTTTCTATAGAGCGCCTTGGCAGTAGTTCAGGTCAAAAGAAACAAAAAATTGTAGTCACCACAACCCCTAATTTTTCTTTCATATTCTTTCACGCCACCTTCTTTGTACATCTACAACATGGTGGTCATCTTATCTAGCAGCAACAGCGTGCTCACAGGTGCTCACACTGCAGGGCTGGGAGTTTAATAGAAAATACCCAGCTGACGGCATCCCAAACACGTTGTCTCACTCTCGTGGAGGCGCCGAAACCCTACACCACATCTGCACCTTGCCCCAGAAAGCATGTCTATCATGTCAAAAAACGGAACGTGGACATCCAAAGTGACGACCGGGGAAGTTTCCGCCACCATTTTTGCGCTTTCCCAGCCTCTACGAAATCTTACCAAAAATTATCCAGATGGAAGTGGGCGAGAGAGCGATGGACACTACAGTCACCGCTCCTCTTGTTCTTCATCTCCATATTGGAAACATGAAACTTCGCCCTCCTCTTCCCCATTTCTATCCCCACTGACCAAGAGCTGAAGGACATTTACAAAGTTTTTTTTATTAGTGCAGAACACACGTACCTGTAATGGAATGGTCTTCGCACACTCTGGCTCCAACGGTCGATACCCAAAGGCTACCTGTCGCTGGGCTCTCTCTACAGTCGACGCGCACATTATTTTTTTTTGTTTACTCGACTAGAAACGATACATGCGTTTGTCCTTCTCGTTTGAGGTGTGCTAGCCAGGAGCAGAACAAACGACCTTGGTTTAGCAGGACGAATACAAGCCGGCGACTGCTCGCGCGAATCCCAAATAATCTGGGGCTAACGGCAGAGAGGATAAGCGCCATCTACTCTTGTCAACCGCAAGCCGGCAGCGGATGGTGCATCCCACATATCTCGCTCTTTTACTGGTCACCTGTTGTACATGTGACACAGAGAAGTCCTTGAATCAGTTTTAGCTAATTGCGCTGCTGGAGTTTTAGCTATTTGCACTGTTGAAGCATTCGCACAACTATATTGTCCTTTTAGTCACATTCATGGTATTTTAGTTATTTCGCCAAGAACCGTTTGCCTTTACATTACAGAACCAGTAGAGTGTGTTTCACACTCTACTGGTTATCTACTACTGGTTACTATTAATCGAATCCCCGCGAGCTCAAGACAGCGTAGCCCCGACGACCAGCGTATCAACCCCCTAAAAGTGACTCCTGTACACCAGAGGGCAAGTCACCGTCTTCGAGGTGACTCACCTGAGTTCGGTCCTCTTCACTTCACACGAAGGGGACTTCTAACGATGGATGCCACCACTATGACTACCCAAGTAACACCGGCACAAGTGTTCATCAGCCAACCGCACCAGCCGCCAGTATTCCACGGCGACTCGTACGAGGATGTTGACGATTGGTTGGACCTGTTCGAGAGAGTGGCGAGCTTGAATGAATAGGATGAAAGGGAGAAGCTCCGTCGCATATACTTCGCCCTGGAAGACTTTGCAAAGACATCGTTTGAGAACCATGAAACCTCGTTGTCTACCTGGGAGGTATTTCGACGACAAGCGGTGGCTATGTTCGCGAACATAAACCGGAAAGAAAAGGCGGAGGCTGCTCTTCAATCGAGGAACCAGCTCACGAACTAGAGTGTTGCTATGTACATTGAGGACATGGTCCATCTGTTCAAGCGTGCCGATTACAATATGGCTGAGGATAAGAACGTTCGCCATCTAATGTGCGGAGTGAAGCAAGAGCTGTTCGCCGTTCTTGTCCACAACCCTCCAAGTACAGTTGCTGAGTTTTACTCGGTAGCGACAGCCATCGAAAAAACACTCGAACAGCAGGCTCGGCAGTTCAACCGGAATCTTGACGGCGCATCTACACAGGTATTCTCCGGAGGCGTGCAAAACGACGTTGAAGCCCTGCGAGAGCTCATTAGATCAGTTATTACAAAAGAACTGAGCAGACTGCTAATGCCCCAGACTCCAACTGCACTATCTGTTATGGACGTTCTTCGTGATGAACTGAGGCAGGTGATACGAGAGCCACAGCGTGAGCTGCAGCCAGTTCGACCTATCCGAACATACTCTGAGGTTGTCAGACAACCCACGGTACACAGCAATGCAGCAGTTGCGATGGCGACGACACCTCTCCCACCTGCGGCACGCAGCGCACCTCGTCCACGGGAACCAACAGCTACCTATCTGCCCCCAGGAGCACGTAGCACACATTCCTATGTGGAGCGTAGGCCCAGAAAAAGTGACGTCTGGCGTGATCACGAGCGCGGGTCTCTGTGTTTTCATTGTGGGGAAGCGGGTCATCTGTACAGATTCTGTCCTTACCAACAGGCTGGATTACGAGGCTCCCCGTCGTATGCCCCGAGCCCCCGAAACGGCGAACGACCAGCGGAGATTGAGGAGTACTTGTCCACGTGCCAGAACTCGCCAACTCTACGCCAACGCTGGTCACGGTCACCATCGCCTATGCGCTACCAGTCATCCAGCCCACGTAGACCATCAAGGCAGCCTGGTCATCGATCTCCAAGAGCACTGCCGGAAAACTGAAGCAAGCGACCTGTGGAGGTGAGGCCGCTGATAACGTCAGTTACGAAGATCCTCCAATATGGTTTGAGGGTGATGACGGTGTATTTCCAGTAGATGGGTGCAGCAATGAAAACGTTACTTCAGATTTGTGGTTGAGAATAGAAGGATGGGAGTTGAATGCCTTAGTCGACACAGGTGCTGATTCTTCAGTGATAAGTCACAAGATGGTGAAAAAGCTAAACAAACTTGTGACACAGTGGGGTGGATCGCAGATACGCATGGCAGGTGCTCGCATTTTTACGCCCCTTGGCAGATGCACTGCAAGACTTGAAATACGGGGCTTTATTTACGTGGCCGATTTCATTGTGCTGCCAGAATGTTCAAGGGAACTCATTATAGGAATGGGTTTTTTGCGAGCTAATGGCGCCGTAATCAATCTGCGTAGGTCTAGCGCGTCGTTTTCGACTGAACGAGCTATACCTGTGGAGGAATCTGAGGACCGACGCCTAACTGCTCTACGCGTTGTTCATGATGACGTAACTGTGCCGCCACGCTGCAGTATAATGGGGCTCGTAGAAAATGACGCATTGTACAACCGCAAAGGCATAGCGGATACAAATGTAGGGCTGTTTTCGAACAAATGTGTCTGCGTAGCTAGGGGTCTTGTTCACTTGACATAGGCCGTGCAGTCTTACTTACAAATTTCTCCGATGAACTTCAACACGTCGCTCAAGGCACGGCTATTGCCTATTTACACGACTTCTGTATGGCGACTGAACTATGCAGCTTAACGACGTCAACCACTCGACCAGTGGCCTGCAACATCGACACATCCGTGACTGTCAATCAGAGCCTTCCGGACAGTCAAAAGAAACAGATTTCAGGCTTGGTAAATAAATTCTCTGATTGATTTTCAAGTGCCTCGAAGGTCCAGCGCACGTCAGTCACAAAACACAGAATTTTAACGCAATACGACACGAGGCCTATATGCCAGCATCCATATCGGGTGTCCCAGAAAGAACGGGAAATTATCAAGAAGCAAGTGGAGGAGATGCTTTCGGATGATGTCATCCAGCCTTCGAATAGTCCATGGGCGTCCCCCGTAGTGCCCGTTAAGAAGAAAGACAACACACTTAGATTCTCTGTCGACAACAGAAAACTGAACAGTGTAACTAAACAAGATGTCTGCCCCTTGCCACGTATCGACAATACACTAGATCGGTTGCGATCCGCGAAGTTTTTCTCCTCCTTAGATCTGAAAAGCGGATATTGGCAAATAGAGGTCGACGAGCGGGACCGTGAAAAAAACGTCATTCTTAACACCAAATGGCCTCTACGAATTTAAAGCGCTTCCATTCGGCCTCTGGTCCGCACCAGCAACGTTCCAGCGAATGATGGACACTGTCCTTGCCGGATTGAAATGGCAGTCATGCCTAGTGTATTTGGATGACGTGGTGGTAATCTCTGCAACGTTTGACAAACATCTAGAGCGACTACGCACAGTATTGGAAGCCATCCGGTCAGCAAAATTGACAATCAAACCCAAAAAATGCCACTTCGGCTTCGAAGAGCTGTGATTCCTTGGACATGTCATTAGTTCCAATGGTGTTCGCCCTGATCCCGAAAAGACAGCCACTCTTCGAAGGTTCCCTACACCCAGAGACAAAAAGTCAGTGCGTAGATTTTTGGGTTTATGTGCCTACTATAGACGATTTGTTGAAAATTTCTCAAAGATTGCGGATCCTCTTACAAAACTGACAAAAAACGACGTGCCCTTCACACGGGAAAGCGAACAGCAGAAAGCTTTTGACCAATTAAGAAAACGACTACAGTGTTCACCAATACTTGACCATTTTGATGATACAGCCGACACTGAAGTCCATACCAACGCCAGCATTGTAGGCCTTGGCGCCATTCTTTCCCAGTGGCAAAATGGTCAAGAGAAAGTGTTAGCCTATGCCAGCCGCAAACTATCAAAAGCTGAGGCTAACTACTCTGCAACTGAAAAAGAGTGCCTCGCAGTCCTCTGGGCAATAAACAAGTTTCGACCCTACCTGTATGGTAGACCATTCAGAGCTGTCAGTGACCACCATGCTCTTTGCTGGCTGGCAAACATCAAGGACCCGTCAGGTCGACTAGCAAGATGAAGCCTCAGGCTGCGGGAGTATGACATTACGGTAGTCTACAAATCTGGAAGGAAACACAGTGATGCCGACTGCCTGTCAGGCTCTCCCGTCGATTCAAGTGTGCCTGAAGAGTAAGACTTCCCGTTCTAGGTGTTGTCGACGCATCCAAAATAGCTCAACTACAATGAGATGACCCGGATTCGCTGGCGCTTATACAACACCTGCGGAGTCTCGACGTTCAAGTCCCTCGCATAATCTCCAGAGGGCTCTCCGCGTTCAGCCTTCGAGGAAGTGTCCTTTACAGGAGGAACTTCGAACCTATTGGTGAAACGTTTTTACTAGTCGTGCCCACAGCCATGTGAGAGGAAATTCTGCACGCATGCCACGACGAGCCAACATCTGGACACATGGATGTGAGCCGAACATTCGCCAGGATTCGCATGAAATACTATTGGCCTAACTTGCTCGAATCAGTGCAGCGCTACGTGAACACTTGTCGTCAATGTCAACGGCGTAAAACTCCACCCGTAAAACCAGCCGGGCTTCTCCAGCCAACAGACCCTCCAGATGCCCCATTCCAACAAGTCGACATGGACTTCCTAGGATATTCCCGACATTGTGTGCAGGCGAGAAATGGATAGTCGTAGCCACAGACTATCTGCCCCGTTATGCTGAGACTGACTCTCTGTTCAGTGCGACAGCTGTCGAAGTCGCCATGTTATTTGTGAACAAAATAGTGCTCAGACATGGTACGCCCATCGTCGTAATTACGGATCGGGGCACCGCATTTACTGCAGACCTAATGCAATGCCTGATGCGCATGACAAATACCGATCACAGAAGAACAACGGCGTATCACCCTCAGTCAAATGGCTAAACTGAACGCCTCAACCGAACTCTGACTGACATGCTATCAATGTATGTCAATGTTGAACATAAACAGTGGGATGAAATATAACCCTACGTAACATTCGCATATAATACAGTCGTCTAAGAAACAACACACGTTGCCCCTTTCGAACTAGTTTTCGGCCGATGAGTGACCACCCCACTGGATGCCATGTTACTACTACAGAACGAAAGCAGCTATCCCCCTGACTTAGATGACTTCTTGCAAAGAGCCGAAGAAGCACAGCAAATGGCAAGATACCGAATAGGCCACCAACAGCGCGTCGATTCTAGTCGGTACAACAAGCGACGCAGTGACGCACTTTATCAACCCGGTGACAAAGTGTGGAAATGAATACCAGTGCTCCGCCGCGGACTCTCTGAAAACCTTCTTTGCCGATACATCGGTCCTTATGAAGTACTCAAGCGTATCAGCAACGTCACTTATGAAGTCAGAACCACTGGACACGTGAGTTCAAGACGCCTCAATTCTACTGAAGTTGTACACGTAGTCCGCATGAAACCCTATCATGACAGATTGCCGAAAAACGAATGAGAGTGCGCATGTATTTTTTCACTGTCCGTAGCATCGGGACGATGCGTCTGAGGAGGGGGATAATGTCGCGAGAGGTTGGCCACGTTCAAGTAGCCCGCCGCAATCATCGTGGCAAGAGCACAAGCAAGACCCGGCTGGCATGCGCCACGCATTCGTGCGCTCCGGCAACGAGGAAGAGGAAGATAGTTGGATCTGTGCCACTCGGCTACTCTGACTTGACGACCATAGTCTTTAGAATCGTGGGCACAAGTTTGCCCTAATAACTACGCTTAGGTATACACTTCTTTCCTTTATTATATATATATATATATATATATATATATTCACCAGAGACGGATTGGATACCCTGGTGCAGTATCTGGCCACTACCACCCACCTGCAAACAATAATTACCTGAAGGTCTTCCATCTCCAGTAGCTGCGAAGCAACCAACCACAACGGCGGTCATTTCTGCAACGCAGCAGAGGGTGCAATGAAGCTCTGGATCTGGACAGGCCGCGATTGGAACCTAAACTTGGCAACGTTTAACATTAGAACCATGTCTAGTAGGGCAAGTCTAGCTGCACTATTCGAGAAGCTAGAGGTTGGTAAATGAAATGTAATATGGCTAAGTGAGATCAGGAGGACAAATGAGGCCAATATGGTGCTACAGAATGGGCAGGTCCATTGCTATCAAGCCTTGGCTGGTAGAAGGGAACTAGGAGCCGGGTTCCTAATTAAAAGGAACATAGCTGCCAACATAGAGGAATACTATACCATTAAAGAAAGGGTGGTAGGTATCGTAATTAAACTCAATAGGAGATGCAAGACGAAGGTAGTATAGGATTACGCGCCTACATCCAGCCATGATGACGCTTCAGTTGAAAGCTTCTATGAAGACGTGGAATTGTCATTGAGCAAGGTAAAAACACAGTATACTATATTGATCGTAGACTTAAATGCAAAGGAAGGGAAGAAACAGGCTGGAGACCAGGCAGTAGGAGAACATAGCATGGGTACTAGAAATGCCAGAGGATAGCTACTAGTAGAATGTACAGAATTCAATAACTTATGGATTATGAATTCCTTCTACCGAAAGCGAGGAAACCGTAACTGGACAGAGCCCTAATAGTGTAAATAAGAACGAAATAGACTTTATAATGAGTGCACACCCAGGCATTGTGCAGGATGTGGAAGTGGTTGGCAAGTTACGATGAAGTGACCATAGAATGGTACAGTCTCAAATTCGCCTAGACTTGAAGAAGGAACAGCAGGAACTAATACGCAGGAAGAAAAGATATCATATAGCACTGAGAGGGAAAGTACAGGAATTCAGAGTCTCGCTTCATAACAGGTACTCGGCTCTTAGTGAGGAAACCAGCCTTCGCGTAGATGCAATGACTAATAAGCTGACGAGTATTATTACGTAGTGTGCAGTGGAAGTTGAAGGCAGGGTACTTAGACAGGACAATGGTAATCTTTCCAAGGAAACACAAAATCTCATTCAGAAGTGTCAAATCATGAAAGTCTGAAGTACAACAGACGGAATAGAACTGGCACAGCTTTCGTAGTTGATTAATAAGCGTAAAGCATTCGATTTAAGAAGGTATAACATGGAGAGAATCGAACACGCTCTTAAAAACGCAAGAAGTGTCAAAGCAGTGAACAGGAAACTGGGGACAGGGGAAATCAGATTAATGCACTAAGGGACAAAGAAGGCCAAATAACTGCCAATATCAATATGATAGTTAAAACAGCGGTGGAATTTACAGAAATCTTTACAGTAGCAGGCACAACCACGACTTTAATACTATAAGAACTAGAAGTAACCCAAATGACTCCACACCAGTAGTGATAGAAGAAATCAGAAAAGCTAGAAAGCATGCAAAGAGGCAAAGCTGATGCTGAGGATTAGGTAACATCAGATCTGCTGAAAGATGGAGGACGGATTGTGTTAGAAAACTAGCTCCCCTGTTTACGAGGAGTCTCCTGACGGGAAGAGTACCAGAGTCTTCGAAGAATGGTAACATAATCCTAATACATAAAAAAGCAGATAAAAAGAACTTGAAGGAAACAGGCCGATAAGGTTGGTCTCCTTAGTATACAAGCTATTCACAAAAGTAATTGCTAACAAAGTTAAGAAAACATTGGAATTCAATCAACCAAAGGAACAAGCAGCACTTAGAACAGGCTACTCAACAATAGACCACATTAATACTATCAGAAAGCCAATAGAGAAATGCTCAGAATATAACCAAACACTATACATAGCCTTCATAGATTACGAGAAGCCGCTTGATTTTGCAGAAATACCAGCAGTCATGCAGCAATGCCGAATCAGGGCGTCGATGAAGCATATATAAACATCCTGGAAGAAATCTACAGGGGTTCAACTGCTACCATAGTGCTTCATAAAAAGAGTAACAGAATAACAATCAAGAAGGGTGTGAGGCAGGGAGATGCAATCTCCAAAATGCCGTTTACTGCATGTTTACAGGATCTTTTCAGAGGCCTAGAATGGGAACAGTTAGGAATAAGATTTAATGGAGAGGACCGTAGTAACCAGCGTTTCGCCAATGCCATTGCATTGCTGAGTAACTCAGGGGACGAATTGCAACTCAAGATCACATGTCTACTTAGGGCAGGTAATAACCACGGAGAGGAACCACGAGATTGAAATAACTAGAAGAATAAGAATGGAGTGGAGCACATTTGGCAAGCACTCTCAACTTATGACATGTAGATTGTCACTATTCCTCAAGGGGAAGGTATATAACAGTTGTGTCGTACCAGTACGTAGCTACGGAGCAGAAACATGGAGACTTACAAAAAAATACAGCCTAAATGGAGGATGACATAGCGAGGAATGGAAAGAAAATTTGTAGGTGTAACTTTAAAAGACAAAAAGAGAGCAGAGTGGATTAGGGAAAAAACGGGGGTTAAAGATATCAGAGTTGAAATCAAGAAGAGGAAATGGTCTTGGGCCGAGCAAGTAGCGCGTAGACAGGATTACTGCTGGTCACTAAGGGTAACTAACTGGATTCCCAGAGAAGGCAAGCGGGTTAGGGGGAGACAGAAGGTTAGGTGGGCAGAGGAGATTCAGAAGCTTTAGGGTATGAATTGGCACCAACAAACAAGCACAGGACGAGATAACTGGCGGAACATGAGAGAGGCCTGTGTACTGCAGTAGACGAGGTCAGGCTGATGATGATATATATGTAGCCCAACCGTGGTGGTGTAAAGGCTAACATAATCGGCTGCTGACTAGAAGGTACGGGCTCTAATCCCGCCTACGGCGGCTGCGTTTCTGATGGAGGTGGCAATGTTGTAGGTCCGCGTGCTCAGAGTTGGCAGTACGCTAAAGAACCCCAGGTGGTCGAAATTTCCGGAGGTCTCCAATATGGCGTCTTTCACTCATATGGTGATTTCGGGATGTTCAACCCCTCAGCTACGCGCGCACACACACACACACACACACACACACGCACGCACACGTATATATATATATATATAACGAAGAAATGGTATACATAAGGGCTCGTTTTTCGTGTTTCGACATAAACTTAAAGAGATCTAACAGACCCTAGAGCCAAGGGAAGTGTACTCCAAGCTATCAGACCGAATTGTAATGTTATTGTAAAAAAACAAAGTGGGTGCAAAGAAGACTTGCCGTGGGCAGGAACCGAATTTGCGACCTTCGAATAACGCTTCGATGCTCTACCACTGAGCTACCACAGCGGCTATCCTTCCAGAAACAATTGGGTATATATATATATATATATATATATATATATATATATATATATATATATATATATATATATATATATATAATCAGAGTTTCTTCCGGCTACCGTAAAAAAAGTTATAAACTTCGAGAATAGTGCAGTATAGGAAGCAAAAGAATCAAATATTTATTTATACATAACAGTTCCGGCTGGTGGAACAGCCTTCTTCGGAGGATGTAAGTGAAATATATATATATATATATATATATATATATATATATATATATATATATATTGCAACGAGGGCAGTGGGCATAGAGCTCGAATATAGAAAAGAAAGAAGACTTGCTGTGATCGCAGGCTTGCATTCAGTTAGCCCTTGCACTCAATAAAGCTTTCGTTCACCGAGTCAACTCCTGCTAGTTCAACACCCCGTTTCAAGTGGTGGAGGTGTTGGGATACATCTGGTCCTCACCCTGGAACTTCGTAACCGCACACTCCAACCACCTTCTTCGAGGACTGATCCGGGGCCGTCTCAGGCCGCCACCCAAGGTCTCACACCCATACCTGTCTTCTGCGCTAGTGCTCTCCGGCAGTGCGACCCCCCATATTTGGTGGCACAGAGGACCAAGATGTGGACAACTAGATTGCCGAGTATGAACTGGTGAGTGCGTACAATAGGTGGAACGCAGCCGATAACCTAACAAATGTGATTTTTTACCTGACCGACGTGTCGAAACTATGGTACAGGAATCATGAAAGTAATTTCAGTACCTGGTCGGAATTGGCAAAAACCCTCTCGGAAGTCTTTGGACGTCCTGCTGTCCGCCACCATTGTGCTGAACAGCGCTTGCGTGGCAGAGTACAGAGAACAGATGAGACTTTCACGAGCTACATCGAAGATGTGCTCTTCCTTTGCCAGCTCGTCAACCCGACTCCGGATGAGGCAGGCAAGATAAAAAAAATAAAGAAAGGAATCGACGACGGTGCATTCCAAATGCTAGCTGCGAAGTATCCACAGAAAGTCGCCAAGGTGATTCAGCTTTGCCAAAGTTATGATGAGCTGCATAGGCAACGTGCTTCCACACGTTGCGCTGCTCAAGACATCGCGGACCTCTCATCTCTCGACTATCGCCATGACACTGCCCACCACTCTGCTTTAATGCCACTCATGAAGCAATTCATACGCAAGAAGGTCACCCGGCAGCTATCTATAATCACCAGAACTACCGAGCCGATAGCACCCTTATCGCCTTCGCTTCGCCAGGTCATTAAATCGCAAGTTGCCGAAGCATTGCCGCCAGCTCAGGCTCCACCATCTATTACCGCAACACTAACATATGCAGCCGCTGTTGCTCGGCCACGCGCTCCATCGTCTCTGGCTATCTACGAAGCAACTCACCGCGTTTATTCGTCGACGCCACCTGCCAGCCCGTTGACTGTTCCGTCTCCGGCTGTATACGAAACAACTCGGAACGTTTATATGAAGCCGCCGCCTGCACGACCGTTTCCGGTACCTTATTCAGGGACAAGTGCCCCTACCGTCAGCCAATGGCACACTCCGGATAATCAGCCAATATGTTTTTCATGTGGCATCCAAGGCCACATAGCTCGTCACTGACGCCATCGCAGCTTCCCTTCTCATGACATTGCAGGGGCCTAACACTACATGCCCACTCAGCCGCGATGTCCCGTTCCTGCCGATCCACATCTAACCGCACGTACCGGTCGCCGCCAATCCGGCTGAAGCCGTTCGCCTTCTTCACGTCGCAGATCTATTTCTCCAATGTTACGTCGCAACAGCCCACCGCGAGAGGAAAACTGGCGGGCGCAGTTCTGGAGGCAAGAACTGCGTTGGCAGCGAAAATTTCAAGACCTAACTGCTTTCCCCCGAACGAAATCGAACTCTATATTGATGGCATTAAGGTGCACGGACTTGTTGACACTGGAGCTGCCGTATCTGTATTTAGCGAGAAACTGTGCCGAAACTTGAAGAAAGTAACCACGCAACTTACCGACCTATCTTTGCAGACAGCTACGTCCCATCATATTCAGCCTTCAGCTTTGTGCACTGCACGAGTCGTCATTCAAGGTGCGATGTACGTCGTCTAATTTGTAGTTTTATTCCGTTCTTCGCATGACGATATCCTTGGATGGGACTTTCTTTCGTCAAATTCTCATTTTGGTCGACGGTGCTTGTTCCAAACTCGCATTATCTGTGCCGTGCTATGACGCCGACAATGGCGCTTGGTGTAGAGTGTTTGCTGCTTCTGACATTGACATTGCGCCTTTCTCAGCTGTTGTTGTCTCGGTGTCGTGTGCCTCCCTCCGAAATCGCCTGTGTTGTTTATGCCATTGGTCCCATATGCGTGCAGTCTAAATATCATGCTTCCGTTTGCCGTCGCAGTTTTTCGCAACGGTCACGCTGCCAATTATGTGTGCAATCCCTCGGACAGCCCGTCATCCCTACGACGTGGAGAATGCCTGGGAAGCTACGAACCTTACGAGTGCATTCTGCCGGCTACTATACCCGATTCTACAGTTTCGCTTCCAATTTGAGCTGTCACTCCTACGAACACGACTAATGATGTTCTCGACGTATTCTCGGATGCCATCGACTCTGAGCTCGCACCAACTCAGCGTGAAGAGATTATAAATCTTCTACTCCGCTTTCGCTCTTCATTCAATCGTGACCAGTCAGGCTTAGGCCGAACCTCCGCGGTCGTTCACCGTATTGACACCGGTCAACAAGACACGCTAAGACAGCGTCCGTACCGTGTGTCATCTGCTGAACGCCGTGTCATCAATGAACAAGTCATCACGAACTTCATCAACGAACTTCAACAGTTCCTGTGCTTCACTGGTTGTTCTCGTCAAGAGAAAAGACGAATCCACCCGCTTCTGCGTTGACTACCACCGACTCAACAAGATAACGCGCACAGACGTATATTTTCTGCCGCGCATCGATCATGCTCTGGACTGCCTACAAGGTGCAGAGTTCTTTGCTTCGTTAGACTTACGCTCCGGCTACTGGCAGGTGCCCATGGCAGAGGGTGACCACCCGAAGACAACCTTTGTAACACCGGGTGGACTATATGAATTCACCATTATGCCCTTTGGCCTCTGCAATGCGCCTGCCACTTTCGAAAGGATGATGGATACCATCCTGCGATGTCTGAAATGGAAAAGTGCCTCTGTTATTTGGACGACATTGTGGTATTTTCAAGCGACTTTGCGACCCATTTCAGCCGCCTCGAGCAAGTTCTTGCGTGCCTTTCTACGGCGGGACTTCAACTTAACTTGAAGAAATGCCACTTCGGCGCTCGCAAGCTTGTAATTCTCGGCCATGTAGTTTCTAAGGACGGCATTCTCCCGGACCCTACGAAACTTGATGCAGTCGCGGCGTTACCAAAGCCAACCACCATCAAACAGCTTCGAAGCTTCATCGGCCTATGTTCTTACTTCCGGCGCTACGGTACAATTTCGCCTCCATTATCGCCCCCTTGACCAATCTTCTTGCCTGAAGTTCTGATTTGTCAGCGTGGTCGCAGGCGTGTGATGATGCATTTCAGGAACTCTGACGGCTTCTTACCACGCCTCCCATACTTCGACTTCTTGATCCGTCTGCTCCAACGCAGCTTCATACAGATGCTAGTAGTGTCGGGCTAGGGGTCATACTGGCCCAACGCAAGGATGGATTTGACGAGTACGTCGTTGCCTATGCCAGCCGCACCCTCAGTAAAGCCGAGAAGAATTGCAGTGTAACTGAAAAACAGTGCCTTGCCATTATTTGGGCAATCGGAAAATTTTGGCCTTATTTATTTGGACGTCCGTTTGATATTGTAACACACCATCATACGCTTTGCTGTTTATCTTCACTAAAAGATCCAAATGGTCGGCTCGCTCGTTGGGCATTGCGGTTACAGGAGTTCGATATCCGTGTTATCTACTGTTCTGGACGTAAGCATTCCAACGCCGATGCCCTGTCACGTTCGCCATTGGCTTCAGAGCCTGTCGGCTTGCCTATCTCCACCAGCGCTGCCTTCGCCATCAGCATTTTGGACATGCCTTCCGAGCAACGCAAAGATGCTTGGATTTCTTCTTTTTTGGACTTGCTCTCAAACCAGACGCCCGCTCCAGGATCCAGGACGCTTCGCCGTCAAGCAGGACACTTCGCTATTCGGGATAACCTGCTTTACCGCCGAAACTACAGCTCGATGGGTCGTAAGAGGTTGCTCATCATTCCCCGACATCTGTGACATCTGTGACACGTTCCACGATGATCCGCAATGTGGCCACGCTGTTGTGTTAAAAACATACAATCGCTTGCAGCTGCGCTACTACTGGCGTGGTATGTACCGCGTCATTCGCCGTTACGTAAGGTCTTGCTTTCATCATCATCATCATCATCAGCCTGACTACGTCCACTGCAGGACAAAGGCCTCTCCCATGTTCCGCCAGTTAACCCGGTCCTGTGCTTGCTGCTGCCAATTTATACCCGCAAACTTCTTAATCTCATCTGCCCACCTAACCTTCTGTCTCCCCCTAACCCGCTTCCCTTCTGTAGGAATCCAGTCAGTTACCCTTAATGACCAGCGGTTATCCTGTCTACGCGCTGCATGCCCTGCCCATGTCCATTTCTTCTTCTTGATTTCAGCTATGATATCCTTAACCCCCGTTTGTTCCCTAATCCACTCTGCTCTCTTCTTGTCTTTTAAGGTTACACCTACCATTTTTCTTTCCATTGCTCGCTGCGTCGTCCTCAATTTAAGCTGAACCCTCTTTGTAAGTCTCCAGGTTTCTGCTCCGTAGCTAAGTACCGGCAAGATACAGCTGTTATATACCTTCCTCTTGAGGGATAGTGGCAAACTACCTGTCATAATTTGAGAGTGCTTGCCAAATGTGCTCCACCCCATTCTTATTCTTCTAGTTACTTCAGTCTCGTGGTTCGGCTCTGCGGTTATTACCTGCCCTAAGTAGACATAGTCTTTTACAACTTCAAGTGCACTATTACCTATCTCGAAGCGCTGCTCCTTGCCGAGGTTGTTGTACATTACTTTCGTTTTCTGCAGATTAATTTTAAGACCCACCTTTCTGCTCTCCTTGTCTAGCTCCGTAATCATGAGTTGCAATTCGTCCCCCGAGTTACTCAGCAATGCAATGTCATCGGCGAAGCGCAGGTTACTAAGATATTCTCCATTGACTCTTATCCCTAACTGTTCCCATTCTAGGCTTCTGAAAACCTCCTGTAAGCACGCGGTAAATAGCATTGGGGAAATTGTGTCCCCCTGCCTTACACCCTTCTTGATTGGTATTCTGTTGCTTTCTTTATGAAGCACTATGGTAGCAGTTGATCCCCTGTAGATTTCTTCCACAATGTTTATATATGCTTCATCTACGCCCTGATTCCGCAGTGTTTGCATGACGGCTGATATTTCTACTGAATCAAACGCTTTCTCGTAATCTATGAAGGCTATGTATAGGGGTGGGTTATACTCTGAGCATTTCTCTATTACCTGATTGATAGTATGAATGTGGTCAATTGTTGAGTAGCCTGTTCGAAATCCTGCTTGTTCCTTTGGTTGATTGAATTCTAATGTTTTCTTTACTCTGTTAGCAATTACCTTTGTAAATAGCTTGTATACGTCAGAGAGCAAGCTGATCGGCCTGTAATTCTTCAAGTCCTTGTCATCTCCTTTCTTATGTATTAAGATGATGTTAGCGTTCTTCCAAGACTCTGGTACTCTTCCCGTCAGGAGACACCTCGTAAACAGGGTGGCTAGTTTTTCTAACACAATCTGTCCTCCATCTTTCAGCAGATCTGATGTTACCTGATCCTCACCAGCAGCTTTGCCCCTTTGCATGCTCTCCAAAGCTTTCCTGACTTCTTCTATCATTACTGGTGGGGTGTAATCTGGGTTACTGCTAGTTCTTATAGTATTAAGGCCGTGGTTGTCACGGCTACTGTACAGATCTCTGTAAAACTCCCTTGCTATTTTAACTATCCTATCCATATTGGTAGTTATTTTGCCTTCTTTGTCCCTTAGTGCATACATCCGACTTTTGCCTATCCCAAGTTTCCTCTTCAATGCTTTGACACTTCCTCCGTTTTTCAGAGCGTGTTCAATTCTCTCCATGTTATACCTTCTTACATCGCATACCTTACGTCTATTAATCAACTTCGAAAGCTCTGCCAGTTCTATTTTGTCTGTTGTACTTGAAACTTTCATGATTTGACGCTTCTTAATTAGGTTCTTTGTTTCCTGGGAAAGCTTGCCAGTGTCTTGTCTAACTACCCTGCCTCCAACTTCCACTGCACACTCCGTAATGATACTCGTTAGATTATCATTCATTGTATCTACGCTAAGGTTCGTTTCCTCACTAAGAGCCGAGTACCTGTTCTGCAGCGACACTCTGAATTCCTGTACTTTCCCTCTCAGTGCTAGCTGATTGATTGGCTTCTTGCGTATCAGTTTCTGTCGTTCCTTCTTCAAGTCTAGGCGAATTCGAGACCGTACTATTCTATGGTCACTGCATCGTACCTTGCCAATCACTTCCACATCCTGCACGATTCCAGGTTGTGCACTCATTATAAAGTCTATTTCGTTCTTATTTTCGCCATTAGGGCTCCTCCATGTCCACTTGCGGTTTTCTCGTTTTCGGTAGAAGGTATTCAAAATTCGTAAATTATTGCGTTCTGCGAATTCTACTAGTAGCTCTCCTCTGGCGTTTCTAGTACTGATGCCATAATCTCCTACTGCCTGGTCTCCAGCCTGCTTCTTCCCTACCTTTGCATTAAAGTCGCCATTCACTATAGTATACTGTGTTTTTACCTTACTCATTGCCGATTCCACGTCTTCATAGAAGCTTTCAACTGAAGTGTCATCATGGCTGGATGTAGGCGCGTAAGCCTGTACTACCTTCATCTTGTATCTTTTATTCAGTTTAATTACGATACCTACCACCCTTTCATTAATGCTATAGTATTCCTCTATGTTGTCAGCTATGTTTCTGTGAATTAGGAACCCCCACTCCCAGTTCTCTTCTGTCTGCCAAGCCCCTGTAGCAAAGGACGTGCCCATTCTGTAGTACTGTATAGGCCTCATCTGTCCTCCTAACCTCACTGAGCCCTATTATATCCCATTTAACACCCTCTAGCTCCTCGAATAGTACAGCTAGACTTCCCTCACTAGATAAGGTTCTAGCAATAAACGTTGCCAAGTTCAGGTTCCAATGGCGGCCTGTCCGGATCCAGAGATTCTTAGCACCCTCTGCTGCGTTGCAGATCTGACCGCCGCCATGGTCAGTTGCTTCGCAGCTGCTGGGGACTGAGGGCCGTGAGTTATTTGACGTAAGCATGTGGGAGGTAGTGGCCAGATACTGCACCAGGGTGGCCAATCCTTCTCTGGTGAGGGAGTGCGTTCTCGGCGGTGTTTGCCGGTGAGGCCGCACCCCAGGCCTCTTAATGCAGTTCCATCAACACGCGGATTTTTTTTAATCCGGTTGGGAACTGCGCGGTACCGGGATTTGAACCACGGACCTCTTGCATGCGAGGCGGATGCTCTAACCACTACGCCATCGCCGCAACCCAGCAGCGATGGCGTAGTGGTTAGAGGTCTTGCTTTACGTGCCAGCAACGCAAAATGCCCACTCAGCATGCAACAGGTCCCTTGCAGTCTTTGCCATGTCCAGCACTGTGTCGGAATCGACCTTTACGGTCCGCTTCCCTATACTTCGCTTAGCAAATGCTTGGTCATTCATGCTGGGTCATTCATGCTGGGTCATCATTCAACCACTGGGTCATTCGCCACGTTAGGTGGTTTATCGACCACCTAACGCTGTACGCTGAAACAGCTGCGTTACCTTCTCCTACAGCAAAAGACGTTGCATGTTTTACACTGCAAAACCTCGTTTTAAGCCATGGAGCACCTCGAGAGTTACTAAGCGACCATGGCCGCGTTTTTTTCTGTGATACCATCAAAGCGTTGTTGAGCGAATGTCGCATCATACACCGCACTACCACAACCTATCATCCGCAAACTAATGGGATGACAGAGCGTTTTATTCGTGCACTTGGGGATATGCTGGCCAAGTACACTTCATCCGACCATTCAAATTGGGATAGCATACTGCCTTTTGTGACATATGCCTACAACACTGCAACGCAAAGCACCACTGTATTTTCACCTTTCTTTCTTCTTTATGGATGCGTGCCATGAACAACAATGGATACTATTCTTCCTTATCAACCGGACCCTTCAGAGATGACTACCGTTTCTCGAGCAGCAGCACACGCTGAAGAATGACGGAAACTTGCTCGTGCGTTCATGTAACATGACCAGACGCGCCAAAAACATCGCCACGACGCGTCAACCAAGCCTATGAGCTTTGCTCTGAACTCACTGGTGTGGTTATGGATTCCTTCTACTCCTCCAGGACTCTCCCACAAGCTTCGTCCAGGTACCATGGCCCTTATCGAGTTGTACGCCAAACATCCCCTGTCAACTACGTGGTCGAGCCACTAGATGCATCTTCGGACAAGCACTGTTGTGGACAAGAAGTCGTACATATCTCTCGGCTCAAGCCATACTATGACCCTTCTGTGTACACCTGTCCTTAGGTCGCCAGGATGGCTCCCTCATAACCCGGGGGTGATTGTACCGAGGGCAGTGGGCATGCAGCTCGAATACAGAAAAGGAAGAAGACTTGCTGTGATCGCAGGCTTGCGTTCAGTTAGCCCTTGCGCTCAATAAAGCTTTTTTACGCCGAGTCAACTCCTGCTGGTTCGACATCCCGTTTCAATATGTATATATATATATATATATATATATATATATATATATATATATATATATATATATATATATATATATATATATATATTGACGCGTGTGTACTGGTGGACCAAAACAACGATACGGAGATTTGGCGGACACCAGGTAGTGGAGCTCTGGCTGATCGAAGATAAAGAAGGCGATCTTGCCGTTCGGCTGCTGAGAGTCGCTGTGTCAACGTTCATCTGCCTTTGGGTCGCGCTGTTTCGCGACACTGGTGGGAGTGCTGGGGAACAACCCTACCTAATGCTCCATGCTCCTACTGGGAGCCGTTAATCTAGCTCGGACGCATTGTCACCCTTTGCAACTCCCGTGCACCGGTTCAGTCGGTGGCTGATAGGCCTCGCTCCAGAGTTCACTCCTTCCACGGAACCTCGCAAGTGCCGATTACCTCTCCAAATGGCCAACGCCAGTCCGCAACCGGCGCCCCAAGGCCCCCCGCTATTTCAACCTTCACAGGTAACCACCTTTCGACCGCTGGTTCCCGATCACTTTAGTGGCGGTGCCCATGAAGATGTGGACGACTGGCTTGAGCACTATGAGCGTGTCGCCAAGATTAATCTGTGGCCTGAACAAGAAAAAACTCTCACGCGCCTATTTCTACCTTAACGGAAGTGCGAAAATTTGGTACGAGAACAGAGAACGCAGTCTGTTAACTTGGGGCGACTTCCGACAACAGCTTGTCGATACGTTCAGCAATGTCGATCGTCGCGAACGTGCGCAGCAGCTGTTGGAGCTACGGGTTCAAATACCCATTAAAAGCATTACTATGTTTGCTGAAGATATGACTCGTCTTTTCGTCGAGCTGACCCGAACATGAGTGAAGATAGGAAGCTGAGCTACCTCATGCGTGGCGTTAAGGAGCAACTTTTCGCCGGACAACTGTGACACCCTCCAAGTACCGTAGTTGACTTCATCAAGGAGGCTACGGCTATCGAGCGGGCCCTCCATCAACGATGCAGGCAGTATCATCGAATGTCTAGCAGCGCCCCAATCAATGCTGCCGCCATACCTGAGGATCAAAGCTCCCTGCGAGACCTCATTAGGGAGATAGTTCGCGAAGAACTGCAAAAGTTCCGGAATCCAGTTGCTCAAACCCCCGTTGCGTCCGTCGCTGAACTGGTACGTGACGAAATCCGCCACGCATTTTCTACCGCTGGTCCTGGTGACGAGCACCGTCCCATGAGCTATGCCGATGCTCTGCGACGTTCACCATCTGGTACATTGCCGCCATATTACCCAGTGCCGACGGCCCCTTGGTCACCGCTGCAAGAACAGACCCTGAGCCGACCGCCAAGCCAATCGACGTACCACCAGGCGTCCACAGCAGCACCATGGACATCGTCGCAAGAAGGGAAGTTCAGACGTCCACCGCTCCGAAGAACAGATGCATGGCGCACAATTGGTCGACGTCCACTGTGCTTTAACTGCGGAGGTGCAGGTCATATTGCCCGTCATTGCTGGCACCGCAGTGATTCGTTCCGCCCTCTTCGAACATGGTCTGACGATCGATGTGTGAGCGGCCGGGAGGACGCCTCTTTTCATGGAGCCCGTTCTCACTTTTACGTCAATCCCGCTCTCCTTCATCCGCTCATCCACCAGTACACACGCGTCAACAATATATATTGATTGATATGTGGGGTTTAACGTCCCAAAACCACTATATGATTATGAGAGACGCCGTAGTGGAGGGCTCCGGAAATTTAGACCGCCTGGGGTTCTTTAACGTGCACCCAAATCTGAGCACACGGGCCTACAACATTTCCGCCTCCATCGGAAATGCAGCCGCCGCAGCCGGGATTCGAACCCGCGCCCTGCGGGTCAGCAGCCGAGTGCCTTAGCCACTAGACCACCGCGGCGGGGCAACAATATATATATATATATATATATATATATATATATATATATATATATATATATATATATATATATGAGTGCTCAAGCTGGCTCAGTAACGCATAGTTTTTTTTAATCTTGAGAAAGAGTGTCACCGTTATCATGTCTAAGTCAGCAAGCTTTGGGGAAGCGTTACTGCAAAACTAGTTAATGTATTCCGCTGTGATGCGGTGGCACCATTGCTTCAAGCTCCAACAAAGGAGCACAGCGGAAGAAATCCGTCACAGATGCGATATAGAATTGGGAAACACGCCGATCACCTCTTCAGGAAAGGAGCTCCGAAACACGTGTTACGCATGACCCGCTACCCATCATGCGGCGTCGCATCACGATTCTTCCGTGAACTAAGGAGGACGAGTGGTTGTCATTGAAAAGCACGCTTTAACTTTGGCAATGAAAGAATTAGAGGAGACGTTGGACAAGTTGCCTGAGGTCAGTAGCTCCATACAAGCCTAAAACATATATAGCTTGAAACTATGGCAACGCGAATTGGGATGGTTCTTGATGGGCTCCATGAAAGTACGCATGTGGCTCTGACACCTCGTCTGAGTCTTCGCGCTGTTACATACGGCGCTTGGGCCGTATGTATTGTGTACGCTATCGTGTACACGATCGCGTACACTATCACATTTACGCGATCATGTACGCTCAAGTGAACCCGTGGTGGAAGAGCGGCCGTGTACGCTCAAGCGGACCCAATTGTGGTACTGTGGTGACTAAACCCCCAGTTAAAACCACAGCGTGAATGCGTGCAGGCGGCCCGCGTCAATAGTCCTGTATATCTCTGGTTTCAACAGTGCAATTTGGTACCACTTCCCTCAAACAGCAGATCTGTGGACACTAGACTCGTTTTAATGAGCCCTCACGCGCTACTACAAGTGCTGATTCTTTTTAATGTAGAGCTTTCCGGATATAGGTTTGTCAAAATGTAACTCTCCATATGCAGCCGATGTAAGTAAACATCTGTCATTTCCCGAACAATGCACCTTTCTCCCTTCAAAGGGCTAAACGGGTGCTGTGGCAGCCGCCACACATCCACAATGAGACCCGCCAGACACGAGCCACAAGGACTGGCGGCAGAGGTGGGAGGCTGTCAGAACCTCCATCTTAACAACTGGTGGCAGCAGTAGGATGCCGTAAAACCCCGGTACTAAACGCACGCGCAGCCTGACAGGCAGATGCTTCTTTCACTTTCCGCATAAGTAACGTTTCCCACGAGGTCACACTGACGCGTCCAGGATAAATCAGTGGAAAAGTTGGACTTCATGAAAAAAGTGCGCTCGTCATCTTCATCGAGAATTTCTTAAAGACGATAGTCTTTCTCGGGGACCTTTGACGGAAAAATTTTGGTCTGTCTGTCTGTCTGTCTGTGTGTACATTTGTCTGTTTGTCCACCCTAAGAATACCTCAAACGACATAAAACGGCCTACCCAATCTGCAGTGCCTACCAACTTTGCTCAAGGTTTAGTGTTCACAGTTGTGCGATTGTCAATTAAAAACCAATTATTGCGCATATCTGAGGCGTCCCAAGAACGCTTCGATGTTTTCTATGTCTGCCTTTATACGAGAAGAATGTAGCATTTATTCGCGCTGCGCTGACAGTGCAACGCGATGCTAGAAAAGGTGTTTACAACACTTTTCTACGATGTCACGGTGATGGCACCTGCTCGTCACTTTGCGTTCTACACCTTATTACCTCCAAGAATGGCGCACATCTTTCTCCGTGGACTGCACGCCTTCGTTTTCGAAGATAACTGCCAGATGACACATGGGTCTAACGTGCCTATATACGCTTGTTCGCCTGAGCCACATGCTCGAGGCACTTTAATGCAGCGCCTGCAGAATACCATTTACCAATTTTCTTGCGCAGAACATCAAGTAAACGTCCTGTTCACATTCTCCAGACGCAATACTATCGTCTTTCGACGACATTCACAGTGTCACGAGTATAATCCGGCCAATTTTGCATCTTTATAGTAGTGGGCGCCCGAATTTTCCATTTTATTCTTTTTTTTCCTTCCTCACGAGCGCCTTGGCCAAAATAAATAAGGAAGTTGTCACCATCCCCTCTCTTTTTCATATTATCAATCATTTACGCCATTTCTTGGTACATCTTTAAGATGGCGGTCATCTCATTGAGCCGCTTCAGCTTTCCTCGCAAATTATTCAGGTGCTCACACAGCAGTCTTCGGTTTCTAAAAGAAAATACACAGCTGATGGCATCCCAAACACGTAGCTCCCCACTCGGGGGAGCGCAGAAACCCTACACCACGTCAGCAGCTTTACCCCAGAAAGCATGTCCGCCGTGTAGAAGAAAAACGTGACCATTCAAAGTGTCGACTGCAGCAGCTACCATCACCATTTTTGCGCTTTCCCAGCGTCTACAATACATCTTATCCATAACTATCAAGATAAAAATGGCTGAGAGAGCGATGGACTCAACATTCGCAGCTCCACCTTTTCTTCATACCCATAAAAAAGCATAGGACTCCGTCCTCCTCTTCGCCATTTCTTTCACCCTCACCAAGAGCTGAAGGACGTTTACAAAGTAAGTTTCTAATTAAAGCGAAATACACACGTACTTGTGATGGAAGGGTCTTCCCACACTCTGGCTACAACATTCGGAACCCAAAGGCTACCTCTCGCTGAGGCTCCCTCCACAGCCATGAGCCACATCGTTTTTCTTTCTTCATTCCATGGCAATCGATACATGCGTTCGCCCTTCACACTCGACATTGAGCAGCCAATGGCTGAACAACTGACTATGGTTTCGCAGGATAAAGTTAAATGGGCCACCGCGTGCGCAAATCCCGAATAATCTGAGGCTAACTGTGGAGTGGTTCATACTATCTACTCTCGTCGAACCGGAAACCAGTAGCAGACGATGACTCACAAACCCTCGCTCTTTTACTGGTCACCTGTTGTGCAGGCGCCATAGAATCGTCATCGCATCAGCTACCCTGCACCGTAGGAGTTACGAGTGCAGCTAAGCACTCAAACCAATTTATTTTCTTTTTAGTCACATTGATGGTGTTTTAGTTATTTCGCCGAAAAGCGTTCACGTTATCATTACAGAACCAGTAGAGGGTGTACTACACTGCATTTCTCAAGTGACGGATGTTAAAAACAGTGACCTTAGGGTACAAAACCGGGAAAGAAGTACGGGAGATGGAGCGTGGCACGAGGGGTGATTCTTGGATCTACACCACAGTAAAGGGACGTCGAGACGGTCTGCTCTTCATCTTCAGGCATATTAGTCCTTTAAGCCCGGTTTTTCACGAAAGAACTCTTTCGACTTCACTTTGGTATTGAAACCCGACCCTGTTTTAAGGAGGATCATCGCCAGCGGCTTACACCAGAGGCTTCTGCCCGCAGGAGTCGCAACAACCATCGCAGGACTCTGAGAGCACTTCTGGGTGACGAAGGCGAAGAATTGTGTGAAAAGAGTTATCAGGTGGTGTACCTGGTGTGCGCGCTTAAGGTTTATGCCTGCGACAGTTCCTATGCAGGGCTTTCTGCAGACCGCGTGAGTGTGGCCAAACCGTTTGACAATACTGGTGTAGAATTTATTGCACCAGTGTACTTGAAAAGTAAGCCAATACAGAAATTATCAATTGTGGTTTTCACTTGCGCTGTAATGCGCACTGTTCATCTAGAGCTCTTTTTACGCTCCACAGGAGACAGTTTCTTGGGAGCCTTTTGGCGTTTGAGTGCACGTTGTGGATTCCCTTCAGTGATTTACTCTGACAATGCTTTGTGCTTCAAACGTGTCTCTCGCGAACTTCGTTGCTGTGTTTGACGTCGTCAGATGTAGGGAAGTGGGCGATTATCTGTCCGCTCTTAGAATCACTTGAAAATTTTCTGCTGACCATGCTCCTTGATGGGACGAATTTTGGAAGCGTATGATGAGGTTGTAGTGAAAGACAGCTTAAGAAAACTTTAGAAAGGTCTGTTCTAGATTATGGTCAATTGAGCATGGTCCTAGCAAATATTCAAGCTATCATAAATAGCGGAGCGCTGACGTACATGTTTGCTGTACCAGAGAAACCACAAGTCTTTACACTTGCCCATGTCTTACATGTCAAGCAATTGACGGCGCTCCCCGACTTGCAAACTGCAGTCGCGGTGCCCAGCTCCCATACGGCGCTACTTAAAACTTGGATACAGCGACGAAAGCTACAGAAGTACTTCTGAGATCACTGGTATTAGAAATACTCCAATACTTTTTAGAAGCACTCATAATAGGCCAGTGGTGGATATCACTAGTATTCGGAAAGTATTGATAGCGAACCACGATTGCTCTGCCAAGTTCCGTTGGAAACTCGCACACGTTCTAAAGAACATTACGGAACGACGACATTGTTCATCCAGGTCGCCTTAAGCAAGCAGATAGCAAATTGTAAAGGTGGCCTCTTCCATATTTGTGTTTCCTAAAAATGCGCTAGTAGCAACTCGTGGGCCGGGGAGACTTAAAAACAATTGACTTAGGGCGCAGGAGAGGAAGAGAAAGATGAAAGTTTGAGCATGCCACGAGGGGTGGTTCTTGGATTTACGCCGCAATAAATGAACGTGTAGACACTCTGCTTTTCGTCTGCAGTCATATAGCCGTTCGAACACAGTTTTACTTCAAAGAAGTTTTCGGGTTTTTACATCAGATGTAGCAGTTAAGAGCACGCCTCTGCTGTAAGATTACTATTAACGACGCCACCAATATTGGAACTTTCCTAAGGACTTTTAGGGCAAATTTCATTTCAGGACTGATTTTGTCTCACCGTTCACAAAACGGCTCCTACAAATGCAATGAAGTGACGTTGTGTCTTCATCATCGATGTTAGAAGTCTGTTTCCTCAAAACTAGGAAAGCTGTAGCCTGCGTGTGCTAGTGAGCGCAAAAGCGCTAATTGAAACACCATATCTGTTTCAATCAAGGGAATTAAATTATGCTGACAACAAAGAAAGGGCAACGGCGTTTCTCAATACAGCAGCACGAACGAGCCTAAAATATATTAGCTACAATATACGAGCCTGTAATCTGACTGAATACGGTCTTTGGGTCAGAAGGCGAGCAGTTCATCAACAAAAAACAGAGTCGAAATAGTGCGAATTTAAAGATACAGAAAAGCCTAAAGCTATACACACACCCACCACACACACACACACACACACACACACACACACACACACACATATATATATATATATATATATATATATATATATATGAGAAAAATTGTTTTCGTAAGTGTAAAGGCTAGTTTCTAGGTTTTAACACAATTTGGAGATTTATTAGAAAATAGAGCTAAGGAATATATGCGGAAAACTATTAGACTGAATTGTAATGTTAAAGTAAATAAAGAAAAGTGGGTGAAAAGATAACTTGCCGTGGGCAGGAACAATCCTTGCGACCTTCGTATATAGCATTTCATTCTCTACCTCTGAGCTACGACGACGGCTATTCCCCCAGCCCCTCCATTTGTTATTTAAGGAAATTCAAACGTGGGAGTGTCAGTCAGTGCCGCCAGTAACCTTGGCATCGAGTATGGCAAACTCTTTAAGAGCCTTTTTGGCGTCACGTAGCACGTGAACATATTACTAGCTGGCGGCTGACCAATAGACCCACGTGAACAACCCACAGGCAAAAAGTCTGCTAGTACGAGACCCTCATTTATGAATACAAGAAATGAATTGTATATTCAAGGGCTTTGTCCCGTGTTTTTACACAGTAATAATAAAATATTACAGCAAAACGCGTCATCGAAAGTATAGGGAAGTTATTACGCCGAATCGTCGAATCGTATTCTTATTTGAAAAAAGGGATGTGGGTGAAAAATAACTTGCTATGGTCTGTAACCAAACCTGCGACCTTCGAATAACGCGTTCGATGCTCTACCATTGAGCTGCCACGGCGGTTATCCTTCAAGCCACTTCATTTGTTATATATGTGAATTTAAACTTGGAGTGTTAGTCAGTGTCGCCAGAGTAGCCCTAGTGGCAATGAATGGCCACTCTTATGAGCCTGCTTGGCGTCCCGTAGCACGTGAAATTATTACTAGCTGGCAGCTGAGCAATAGTCTCTCGTATACAGTCTAGAGGCACTGAGTCTGCCAGCACGAGCCCCTCGTTAATGAATAGGAAACGAATTGTATACTTGGGCGTTTTTCGTGTTTTCACACAACACTAATGCAATCTAATAATAAATAGTTTGAAAGAATAAGTGGGGAAGCTAGTGCATCAAATTGTAATATTATTGTGAAGAAAAAAAGTGTGTGAAAAGTTAATTTTCCGTGGGCGGAAATCGAACCTGCAACCTTCTTAAAATTTTGTCGATGCTATACCACTGAGTTACATGGGGCGCTCGTCCCAGCCACTTTATGGGTATATAAGGGAATTAAACATAGGAGTACCAGTCGGCGCCACCAGTAGCCATGGTGGCGAGTATCGCACATTTTAATAACCTGTTCAGCGTCCCGTACACATGAACTCAATACTAGCTGGCAGCTGACACATAGTCCATTGTATACAAC